>PVKH010007184.1:0-20413 GCA_004027955.1 Chaetophractus vellerosus | reverse complement strand
TTATGAATTCCAAAAATAGATATGGGATTATGTTTGTAAACTGGTCTGTTCCTCTGGGCATATTAGATTATATTGGATTCAGAAGTTTCACTTTTACTTGATTAAATAATGATTAAGGCTTTGATTGGGCCATGTCAATAGGACATTGAGTCCCTGCCCCATTGGTGGGTGGGGACTCAAAGAAAACCACACCACAGAGAAGGGAGGTTGAAGTTTTGATCCTGGAGCCCCAGGAAGTAAATACATAGAGAAGCAGATACATGAGGAAAGAGAAGGCTCCACTAGACACGGCAGAGTCTCCGAAAAGAGAAAGAAGCCATTCACCTGATAGTTTACAGCTGGCCTTGTGGAGAGAGTAGAGCAGCTGAGCCCAGAAAGTAACGTGCCCTGGGAGAGAGACAAGACTTATCCCAGCCTGCAGCTGATATTGGAAGAAGGTGGGACCACGGAGCCTTAAGAGGGAGAGGAACGCTTGCAGACGTTGGCAGCCATCTTGCTCCAATACATGGCAATAGACTTTGGTGAGGGAAGTAATTTACACTTTATGGCCTGGTAACTAAGCTTCTACCCCAAATAAATATCCTTTATAAAAGCCAACAGATTTCTGGTATTTTGCATTAGCACCCCTTTGACTTACTAATACAGTGTTCATCAGGACTCAGAGCCAGAGGTGACCATTAGAAAGAAAACAAGCCCCAGGAAATTGGTGAAATCATGGCTTGAGCTAATATTATTTAAATTTCTAAGGTACCAGGTTATTTCACTTGGCACACCTAAGTTATATATTTAATTCTTGTAAGAACCAGGTGATGTTGGCAATACTGAAACTCTTAACTCTGAATGGTTAAGTGGTTTACCTGAGATGAGACCACACAGCTGAAAAGTGGTAGAGCCAGCTTGAAGGAAGGTCCTTCAGGTTGCAAAGACCCAGGTCCCACCACTATATGGCTGTGCTACCCAAAGTGAGGTTTAGTAGATATGGGAAGCCAGCAGCATGAGTGAAAGTAGATCTTGAGGTGATTGCTGAAGTGCAGACTCTTTCTTGTTTCCTGAACACAGTCAGAATTGGCCTCTGAGTGTGGGTGTGAAGAGGCCTGAGCCTAAGACAGACTCACTATCTCGTAGATTAGTGAAGCTGGTCACAGAGACTGAGATTGTGTTAGGATGGATTCAAATCCCTTACCACTTCAACTCAAATTCATGGTACTTAAGGTGAACCAGGGTAACATCTGTGTACATGAGAAGGTTATGCATAAGGCTCTGGAAAGAAGAATCAGTTTTTGTACTCTCCAGCTAATATCTCACTACCACTTAATATTTCTTGAGCATTTACTATATTCTGGACAACATGTAAATATTTTCATATTTATAATGTCATTGTGGAACTTAAATTTTATATTGGCTTTAATGTCCTGTACCATCAGGAGACAGCTCACTACAAGACTGTGTGTATGTGTGTGAATTCATTCAGTGGAAGGAAGAAAAAAAAATCTGACTTAGCATGCAAAAGTGATGAATCTGTATGAACACGTTAGAGTCAGACAATCCAAATGAAAATTCTGTTTTCTTCAGCAATTATATTTTTTTGACTCATAATGCTTTCTAAATCATGTTACATGAGTCAGAACCATTGAAAAAGATTGAATCTTAAGGCAAATTTTATATTTCTGTCTTGTCTATGTTTTAGATAGCTTTCTTTAACAACAATATATACATCTACACTTTACTCAAAGGATGCATTTCTACTTCCATGGTTAAATTAATTTTAGGAGTTATATTTTTAAATTTTGAAATATGAGTATTGAATTATTTCCTTGCATTACTGCGACTACATTTTTGTCTTTTATTCACCATATGCATAAACTAGACTCCAGATAGAAAATGGTTAATTTTTGATGGACCAGTAGATGCTGTATGGATTGAGAATATGAATACTGTCCTGGATGACAACAAAAAACTATGTCTTATGAGCGGGGAGATTATTCAAATGTCTCCACAAATGAATCTTATTTTTGAACCAATGGATTTAGAAGTTGCTTCTCCTGCCACTGTAAGTTCTCAATTTTGACATCTGCTTATAATTTGTAAATGTTATAAATGTGTTTGTTTACTTTGCAACGTTGACTTTAAAATGAGAAATATTCATAGAATTCCCTTTAAGAGCAATTTTTGATTCTCAAAGAACAGATTATCTGTTGCCATGACAAATTTAAGTCATTTTTTGTCTATGATCCATTGGTAAAGTCATATACAAAAATTTAGAACATGCAATTATATAAAATTGGGCTTTTTTCCAATAATTTTTTGAAGATTGTAAGCTATAGATATACTGTCATATTTCTTTTATAAGCATTATCTTGATAGTAAACAATTATGGTTTTTCAGGTTTCCAGATGTGGTATGATTTACATGGAACCTCACATGTTAGGCTGGAGACCACTGATGTTGTCTTGGATAAATCTTTTACCTGCTTCAGTCAATGCTCTTCAGAAGGAATTTATAATAGGCTTATTTGACAGAATGGTCCCTGTTTCTGTCGAATTTATTAGAAAGCATACAAAGGTAAGAAAAATGGGAATTTTAAGAAAATAAATGGAAAATTCAAATTAGCCAAGTATATGAATTTTAATATTTATGTTTAGGCATTATTAAGATATTGTTTTTAAAATGATTAAAATAATTTATTAACTGGTTGGATTTAAAACATTTTTACTATTTGAGGTAAAAAGATTTTAATTCATATAATTATTCTTCAAAAAAATATTTTCAATGTAACATCTTAGGGTTTGAGAACATGTTATAGGTGCTAACCTTTCCTCTTTTAAAAAAAAAAAATTCAAAGACCCACATATCCACGTCTAGGTAAAAATATTCCAAAATATTAAATCTCATTTCCAATTTATGGGTTGTTGGATTATAAATAATTTCCATTTTTATAGTTTCCTTTTGGTTTTCTAATTTCCTAAAATAAATATGTGTTATTTCTATAATCAGAAAAAAACAACAACATTTTTTAAAAGTCAGTCTCATTTATGACATCAAAAGAGCTGGATAGAGGGTAATAAAGGAGGAGCACATATCATTGTTTAGCTACCCTAAATGAGGAACCCACTATATTTAGCATGAGCATATCTAATTGTTTAGGGAGTCTGTCTTTTGGGAAAAAAACAAAACAAAAATAAAACCCTCGTATTCAGGGAGGGAAGCCAGTCCCTGGTAGAAGGACTGGAAAGAGATTCTAACATAAGGAAATTCTGTTTTTCATCTTTCAATACAATACCGGGGTTGTGGAAATGTTAGAAGGGAGAGAAGAGAATGTGAATGGAAATCTGCCTCTGAGACTTGATGGTACTCCATTAAGACTCTTAAGTCTCTCCAGCTGGAAATTATAGGGAACATATTCTTAATTTCTGCTTTGGGAGATGTTGACCAAAGGTCTTTTAGAAATGACTTTGGTTCTGGAACAAATATAGGGAAAAGGGGTTGGTCTTTTTCTTGTGATTGGATATATTGTAGAAGAGCTTGAGGTAGAAGTTTGGTTCAAGGTACAGATTTGGAGAGAAAAAAGAGATCATGTGGCATATGGGAATCCCTAATATTTTTTAAAATGAATGAATTAATTTATTTTTTGTTACATATCCCCCCCTTTCTGCTTGCTTTTTCTGTGTTCATCTCTGTGTCCTTCTGTGTCTGCTCTGTCTCCCCCCACTGCGGCGACATGCCAAGTCAGCTCACTGCACAGGCGGCTCTGCTCCATTCGCAGGTAGCTTTTTTGCTTCCGTTCACGGGTGGCTTTTTGCTTCCGTTCCCGGGCGGCTTGCCCTGCCCATGGCGGCTTTGCCCTGCCCACAGTGGCTCTGCCCCGCCTACGGCAGCTTGCCGTTCTCAAGGCGATCTGCCTGCCGGGAGAGGTCCCTGGGAACCGAACCCAGGGCCTCCCATGTGGTGAACCAGTGCCCTATCCACTGGGCTACGGCCACCCCCCTTAATATTTTTTATGTAACATTTATGTAAATCTAAAAGCTTCTTTAAAAAGAAAAAAATTAAAAAAAAAAGAGAAACCAAAGGATTGGATCCTAGGTGCACGAGGGTTTTAGATGAGAGAGGGAAGCGAGGAGAGCCTTTCAAGAAGAAAGTAGTCAGTCTTAACAGAAACCACTGAGGTCAGCTCAAGGAAGGTAAGGACTGACACGTATCCCTCGAATTTGGCAATTGGGAAGATCACGGGGGAACCTTGGTGCAAGCAGTTTCAGGGGAGAGGCAAGGGCACTTCAAGGAAGCTGGTTGAGAAATGTGGGAGATATTGACAGGACACTTAGGTGTAGACTGTTCTTCCAAGAAACTCAGATGTAACAGAATTATGTGGTAAGTATGAAATAATCGAGTTTCAAAAGCAAACATGTATGAATTGAGGGTCAGAATAAAATAAGCTACAGGTTTTTTTCAGGTATTGTCAGAGAATGTGGGTGATACAAATAAATGAACACTACATATAACTGGAACTTACCTTTCAATAGCAAAGCAAGAAAAAAAAATTTAATGCAAGCATTTCTAAAGTGTACTGTGCACTCTTGTCCTCTCTTGAAAAAAGTTATGAATACCTGTTATTTATTATGTAGTAATAAATAGTTGTAGTTTATTTATTGCATAAATAAGAAACTTAGCTGAAATTTCTGCCTGTTTTTTCTTTCTTTCTTTTTTATTTTTTGTTGTTTTTCTGCCTATTTTTAATGGAGTTGAATTTGAAGCTAGCTGCTTCTAATTTTTAGATTTCAGAGAGTCAGTTTTGCTTGTTAACCATGACTCAAGAAGACTCTAAAGTTTGGAGGAGAGCTGGGAAGGAAGAAAACCCTACATTTTTTTTTAAGATTTTTAATTTTTATTTATTTATATATGCCCCCCCCCTTGCTGCTTGTGCTTGCTGTGTTCACCTGCCTTGCGTTTTTCTGTGTCTGCTTGTCTCCCCTGCTGCGGCATCCCACTGAGTCAGCTCACCGCGTGGTGGCTTGTCTTCTCCAGGAGGACCCGGGAACCAAACCCAGGGCCTCCTATGTGGTAAACCAGAGCCCCACCAATTGAGCCACAGCTGGTTCCCCCTATATTTGTTGAGACTTGTTGTATGCTGCAGGGTGCTAGGAGCTGTATATGTTATTTCATTTATTTTATTAGCTGACCCCAAAAGTAAAGTGCATGACTTCTACAGCACCGAGAAATGTTTTTGTATGCTTCAAGACTTGGAAATGTATTTCATAAGGATGGGTTTACTACGAATACTGCTTTAGTTTATAATTATGTTCTAAAATGGGTTTTATTTATTAAGTATTTTAGGTAAGCAAATTACGCTTTCTGAAAGATTTTTTAAAGTGTGTTTGGTTTATAAAGTTATTATAACACAGAATCTGGGTCTTTGACTAAATTAACAAAACATGTAATGGCAACTTTTTAGAATTTGACAGCGTAAAAGAGTGCTTAAAGGGCACTGTCTACCTGGATGTGACATCCACCACTGCCGCATTCTGGGCAAGGGAATTAATGTGAGCCTCAGTTTCCCCACCTTTATAGCTAGCGTTATAATAATAGTACCTTTTCACAGATACTGTGACTGTTAGAATTGAGTTAGGCAAATATTATTAGCAGATAATATTTTAATTAGTGCCTAAATTAATGCTTCATAGATTTTTCTTTTTGATTTTTCAGGAATTATCTCCTACTACCAATACAAACTTAGTTCGATCTTTAATGAATCTAATAGACTGTTTTATGGATGATTTTGCTGATGAAGTCAAACTAAAAGACAGAAAAGATCGAGAAACATACTCATTACTTGAGGTAAAGTCCATTGTCCTTTGTGCCTTGCGCTAAAAAGACAGATATCTACTTTTTCCCCCCAAAGCTTCCTAATTAATGAACTTAATTTCTGCCTTGAAATTAGGGTCTGGGAAGTCATTGGTAGCTGAACAATGAGGAAAAAGCCAGGCAGAGCATGCCAGGTGCTGGTGGGAAAACTCTTCCTCTGGCAAGTCTGTTCCATCATGAGGTTTGGGTGGAACCCAGGGATACCTGGGACCTGCTACTGAAATCTTGGTACCAGCCTCAGAAAGACTGATCCCTCAAATGTCAGTGACCAATTTTGAAAGCGAGAGTCACCTCTCCTGAACTCCAAATCAAAATTATTTATTGATTTTTCCTTCCCTTTCTCAGGAGATATTAATTATTAAAAATATATGTGTGTATGTAGATTGAGGAAAGCAAGAAAATAGATAGCTAATCTATAAGCATAGTTTAAAAAGAAGAATATAAATAGCTATAGACCTTGAATATTCGTTAATAAAAATACTACTGTACTGCTAATGGTAGCATTTCTATTGTGGGCAATTTGTTACTCTTATAGTTTATATTTTATGAAGAATTTTTTTTGTTTTAAGTCATTTCCAGAGAGAAACAGTCTATGACTAAACTAGAAGTAGTTGAGTAAGGCCAAAGGAGAATATAGAAATTTTATGAGCATTTCCAGGACTCTGTTAACCTTGGCATTAAAAAAGAAAATGAAAGCTATCTCATTGTTCTTTTTAATATCAAGCTCTGTTGTATATTTATAATATGTGATTTCCTGGATTTGCCATTCTTAAGTGGTCACTATGGCTAGAATTTATACTTTGCATTGTATTATCTTTCTGATAGTAAGTTTTTATAAGACATGCATTTTGATAATTAAAAATCGCTATTGTTTATCAGTTTATGCATTTCCTTCCAGAGATAGTAATCTGGCTGACCTGATTTAATCTTCAAGGATGAAGTAAAATTATTCTTTAATTGTCCTTTCTCTTCTCATCTCTCCAATGCAGGGCATTTTTCTGTTTTCATTGATCTGGTCTGTCGGTGCCTCTTGTAATGAGGATGATAGGTTGAAATTTAGTAAGATTCTCCGGGAACTAATGGATGGTCCAATTTCAGACCGAACTCGAAATAAATACAAATTACTGAGTGGTACTGAACAAACGTCCTCAAAGGCACTAACCGTCCCATTTCCTGAAAAAGGAACAATTTATGATTATCAGTTTGTCACTGAGGTAAGAGTTGTGTCTGCCAACCTGGTGGTCCCTTCTGAGACTCACACAGCACACAGTGGCTCTGCAGCCACCTTCTATCCCTGTTTAGCTTAGGAGACAGTGTGGAGTAGAAGAAAGTGCACCAGCTTTGAAGTCAGACACACCTGGGTATTAGTCCAAGTAGAGCCACTTTTTGGCTGTGTAACTTCGGACAAGTTATTTAATCTTTCTGAACCTCAGGTTTCTCATTGATGAAATCCAGTAGTAATACTGCATGGGGCAATTATACTCCTTAAATAAAATTATGCCCTGAGATATCTAACCTAGCACCAGGTGCATACTATTCAAAGACACCTCTTAGAGATTCAGGGAGCACGTTAGAATTGTCACAAGTCCTAGGAACTCTTTCAGGAAGGCAGCTGGTTTAGGGTTAATTCAGCATTTTCCAAACTGATTGGACCATAGAATTTGGTTGGTATTTGCTTGCTTTTTTTTTTTTAACACCTCCCACAAGTCTTGTTCTGAGGGCAGTTTTGGAATATATATTATTTGAATAAATGCAGATTTAAATAAAATTGGGGTCACACCAATTTTAGTTTTGTATCCTAATTTGTTACCTAGTAAATAGATTACCTTTCTATTTCATGAATGTTTCTTTTGTAAACTTATATTTTTAAAGCCTCCCTATATTCTTCCATATGTATAGACCATGATCCATTCAAACTGTGCCCTCCTCTTGGATAGATGGGCTGTTTTCATTGCTCTCAGTTTTTCATTTTTCCAAGTACTGCTTTAGTGCGTATACTTGTACACAAGTCATTGTGTACAGATTTGATTATTTCCTTAAGATGATTCCTAGAAAAGGAATGACTATATAAATTTTTTAAAGTTTTTGTGGCTTTTGAGATGTATTGCCAAGCTCACCACACAAGGGATTTTTCACCCTGTCAACATACTGTTGCCTATTTTCTTTTCAGCTGCTGCTAATACCCTGTACTCTCAGAGCACTTTATGGTTTATTAAGCTTTTCTATATTTCTATTTTGTTTCCCCAACACCAAGGTGATATAGGAAGGGTAGGAATATTTTGCAAATTGTACCACTGAGGAAAATGAGGCTCAGAGATATTGACTATACATTTCCAGGTTTTCTGATTCTTAATCCCAACTTTTCCATATCCTGGAAAAAAAGACTTATTTGAAAAGATGGTCAAGAATATGGAAAGGGCATTATTTTCTTCATCTGTTCTGGAAAGATTTCTTTGCCACACAATTATTAGAGTGCTTTGAATTCAGCCTTCTCAAAAAGTTTGGACCATATGCATGGGTCTATGCAAGATGATACAAATATGAGTAAAGCACAGTGCTGCCCTCAGTGAGTTGATAACTTCTTCAGAAGATAGTCATGTAACATTCCAGGCGAACACAGTGTCGTGCATCAAGGTCCAGAGCCCAGGGTATGCTGGGACTGGCACGTCCATCACTGAGGCTGGGTTATGGGAACATGATGTGACACAAGGATGGTTTTGAATTCTGATGGTCTTTGAATGCCCAGGAATTTGGGTTTCATTCTGTAAGAAGGGGAGGGTCATGCTATCTTTCTAAGAAGGAGAGTTAACATGGCATTCTTAGAAAGTCTTTGTTATAAATATGATCATAGCAAATTAATATCGTCATTCACAAGCTAATTGGATGCAAAGACACAGCATAGTGGTAATTCATAATAATCATCATCTCATTTTAAGAAATCTTGCCTGAATGATAAACTGTTATAAATGCCATCGTAAGAATCGCGCAATATGTAGCTGATGTTTTAAGGAGAAAAAAATTCTATATTGGTTAATATTTATTTAATAAAATTATTTGCTCTTAACCCATTTATTAACTCAATTTTCTTAATGCCATTAAAGAATCTAACATTTGGCTAAAATGATTGATCTTTGGGTTGGTATAAACAGTGGTTTCAGGGCATCAAAAATATCACAGCACTATCATTTCATTTTTATCCACGTAAAAGCTTGATTTCTCCTAATTTACACATAAAATTTAATTTTCAAACCCAGGATGAAGTGTTTTAAAGAACAAATGCAAATTTGTAAATATCAGGGATTGTGGTCTTGATCTTTTCTATAATCACATAGCAGTACAGAGCTTTTAAAAGTAAGAGCTTTTAAAAGTATTTTATAACATTCAGTATTTTGCTGCTTATTATCAACAGGGAATAGGAAAATGGGAACCGTGGATAAAGAAATTGGCAGAAGCGCCTCCAATTCCTAGAGATCTGTTGTTTAATGAAATCATTGTACCAACTCTGGATACAGTTCGATACTCTGCATTAATGGAATTGTTGACCACCCATCAGAAGCCTTCAATATTTGTAGGACCAACAGGAACTGGAAAGAGTGTTTATATTATTGTGAGTATTATAGAAATCTCTAAATAAGAATGTTATTTTTAAAAATCCTGAAATAAGCTTAAATCGTGTTTTAAAGCACTCAAGTATTTTCATGTTTGCACCACAGAGAAACTTTAATTGCTTTTTTCCCCCCGAAAGTTGAGTAAAAGTGTGATGCCATTTTATATCATGAAAATTATTGTCCCATTTATTTAGGTATTTTAATATCAGCTTGTTCAGGATGAAGAATTTCATATCCCTGGAAAAGCATGTTTTAATTATACTCTATTCAACTTTCTAGATGACTTACTATCTGAAGGATTACTATGTTGTAATAAGACTGATTTTCCTTAGTGATTTCTGGGGTCACACCCATTGTGTGTTAGTTACGGTAACACTAACTGTTATAACAGTTAAAGCCCCAGTTCTCAGTAGCTCAGTGTTTTCTTAGGTTTGGGAATTATATTGACAAGACCAGTATCTGCCTCCAGCTCCAGACTTCTGAAGGTAGGAAGCTTCCTGGAGTCAATAATAGGTAGTGGCCTATATTAGTGGCCAGCCTTTGGCATGGCAAGTAATTGCAAGTTTTCCCAGTGTCAAGTGGAGAGTGTGGAATATAACTGGATCGGAGTCCTCTTTGGGCTCCACTCTGGATGGCTGCTCACAGCAGTGGAGGGGACCCCATTAGTAAAAGATGTCAGCCTGACATGCCAGGGGACTGTGCAGGGCGGATGTCCCTGTGGAGTATTTAAAGAACCTGCATATCTCCACCTCTGGCAAGCCCTCATTAGCCAAGAGAGAACCACAGTCAGTGAAGGGGCTGTTTGCCTTTATTCCTCTGCCTCCACCTCCTATCCAAACACTGGAGAGCAAGAAGATGAGGGGGAAGGAGGTGGAGGAGAGAAAGGAGTTATCAGTGCCCTCCGCCCTCTGCAGGTGCTTAGCCAATTCACGTTTGTACTCCAGTCTTTTTCTTTTCTTTTTTTTTTTTTTTTAACACCTCCCACAAGTGTTAAAAGAAGATTAGAAGAAGTAACTGTTTCTAGTCCTTCAATGACCTTCCATTTCAATTTAATCCTTTAATCCATCTGGAATATATTTGGGTATATAGTTAAACAATTGTCCTAGTATCATTTATTAAATAATCTTTCATAACAGATTGAAATGACACCTTTATAAAAACTAAAAACTTGAATGTATTAGGGAATAGCCAAGAGAAGTGGAAGGGAGAAGTTTTGACTGCGATTGTAAATTGAGGTGCTGATTTGGGTTGGAATTAAAGAAATAACTGAAAATCTACAGAAAACTAAGGGATTAACCCACGATGTCATTAAGAGGCAGGGAATGGAGATTTGACATGGTAAAAGGTAGTGATTGCAGAAAAAAGCCATTTATCTTCATCAAGTTCGGCCAAGGCAATATACTGCCCAGGCAAAAATCATTACCTTTTTACAAAATTGGGAACATACCTTACATTTTATTTTTTAATTTGCTTTTTCTCTGAACAATATACTGTAAATATTTTCCTATTTCGTTGTTTTCTGCAAGATAACTTTAATGACATCATAGTGTTCTTTTCTATAATTGTATGATAATCAATTCAAGCCCCTGATTTTTCCAGGTTCTGCTTTAAAAATATGACTGCAGTGAACATTTTTGTAGCTAAATCTTTGTTTTTTATCTCTGCTTATTTGCTTAGGATAAATTCATAGAAGAAAAATTGTTGACCTATGATAAATATTGTTAAATCATTCTTCAGAAAGAGTATACTAATTCACATTCTACTAGCATTTATGATAGCCCCATTGGTAGTTCTTATTGGTATTATATTTTCATCTAATCCATCTAGAATTTATTTTGATGTGTAGTAATAATTGCCTTAGTGCCAATGACTGAAAAATCTTTAACCACATGCTTGAAAGGACACCTTTTATCATATACTAAATTCTTGAATGTACCAGAGTCTCAAACAGAATATTCTATTTTATTGATTAGATCCAGGCCTAGTAAAACTTAGTTTAAATTGCTCATGTACAAATATTTGATATCTGGGAGTGTTAACCATCAACTTACCCCCTAGCTCCAAGTTTTCTTTCTTTTTAAAAGTATTTCTTGGTTGTTTTTATTTTTCATCCTTCATGGAATGTAAGCTCAAATTCCTGTGGGGACTAAGTATATAGCATAAATGTATGAAATGCACTGGGTAAAAAAATTAACAGTAAGACACTTTTAATGCATCCAGTGGGGACCTGTAAACATGAATAAATGCTGGATTCTAACTATGGATTTTCCTTTTGCAAACGATAGATGAACTTTATAATCATTTTGTCTCTTAGGGCCACTAAAGAACATATGTGATTTTCTTCATATATATAGTTCCTAGGTATTTTATATTTTTTGCTGCTTAAATGAATGGGTGCTTTTCCTTTATATTTTAACTAGTTTTTAAATAATACAAGAATTGATTTTTGTATATTTATTTTTATCTGGCTATGTAGAATAATTCTAATAATTTTTTAGTTTCTTCCTTGATTATCACTCATATCATCTAAAGATAATGATTTTTAAATATTTCTTCAATAATTAAAATATTGAAAGCTGCAACTTAAAAATTTTTTTAAAGATTTATTTTATTTATTTCTGCCCCCCCCCCCATTGTTTACACTCGCTGTCTGCTTGTTATGTGCTCATCTTTTTTTTAGGAGGCACCGGGAATTGAACCTGGGACATCCAATGTGGGAGGGAGGCACCCAATCACTTGAGCCATATCCGCTCCCTGTTTGTTGTATGTCTCGTTGTGTCTCCTCGTGTCAGCTCGCTGTGTCAGCTCGCTACGCCAGCCCATCGTGTCAGCTCACTGTCTTGGTAATCTTCTGTAGGAGGCGCCGGGAAGTGAAACCAGGACCTCTCATGTGGTAGGCGGGTGCCCAACTGCTTGAGCCACATCTGCTTCCCAAAAGCTGCAACTTTTACTGACACTTTTCCTGTCGAGATTCTTTTCCTTGCCCCTCTCTCTTCTGGGTGGTGTGCAGCCTTCCCTTGGTGTCGTAAACACTAGAAAAATTTTTTCCAGGCCATTTGTGCCTGTCCTTGTGCTTTCTTTCTGATAGAGAAGTGAGTCCTGTGTCTTTCTAATCCACCATCTTCCCAGAAGTCTCCACAATTATGTTTTGAAATACTTTTCAACAATAACCCTGCCCCAATCAAGAATACAGAGTGAGGTACTTCAGGGCTCTGCCCCCACAAGGA
This sequence comes from Chaetophractus vellerosus, assembly GCA_004027955.1. Classification (NCBI taxonomy): domain Eukaryota; kingdom Metazoa; phylum Chordata; class Mammalia; order Cingulata; family Chlamyphoridae; genus Chaetophractus; species Chaetophractus vellerosus. The sequence continues at coordinate 7,722 of PVKH010007184.1, read as the reverse complement.
ATCTTTGAACAAACAGCAAGAACTGGTAGAAACATCATTCTCAAAGTACCAGAAAACAGTTAAAGGACTGCAGTAACAGAGCAAGTGCCAAATCAAGAAAAAGACTACTTAAAAGCAGTAGCATTTCATGGCATCCTGGCTGGCCCCTCACCCACCCCTCACTGTCTTGGCACAGAGCTGGCCTGCACTCCCTGTATGGATTCCTGCTCCTGGGTCCAGAGGAAGCAGAGTTATCCTTGTGTACATACTAAGAGAAAGTATGTCTGACCCATTCATGTATGTCTGACCCATTCTGTCTGGTGGTGGCCTGAGGGACTTGCTATCCCAAAACTTGCCCTTCATGTTGAAAGTAGCTCACAAAGCTCTCCTATAGAACATTGTGGGAGAACAGTAGCTGCCTAGGGCAAAGGTTTGCTGGCTGTAGGACATAGGGTGCAGTGCCCGGGACCATGCGGAAACTGCTTCCTAGGAAAGAGGGGACCATTGTATCCATGTAAATGGGGAAATTCTTATGGCCAACTGTGCATGCCCAAGACAAGCCACATGTGCAGAAAGGACCAGTGAAGGCCCTATGCTTTGGCCTGCAGCTATTCTCTCATCTCATTTTATGCAAAAGCTCTGTGCACAGGTCAATCTGCAAAGACTGGGAGAAGTGTTCTCTTTTTTTTTCCCTTTTTTTATTAGCTCCTGACATTCAAGGAGAGCTCTGTCATAACAGTAGCTGGATAGAAGCTTAAGGAACAGATGCCTCAGTGTCTAAATTTCAGCGATAACACACCAAAATATCAAAATGCCCATGTTTCAAAAAAAGATTATAAAACATACAAAGAAATGGGAAGTGATAGCCCAGGCAAAGGAGAAAATTAAAGCATTGGAAACCATTGATGAGGAGAAACCAGACCTGGGACATTTCAAAGACTTAAAAAAATGGTTCTATGTTAGTCGGTTTTTTGTTGTTTATTATTGAAATAATGATAATGCTGTAATGATTGAAGTGATGAAGGCACAACTATGTGATTATACCAAATACCATTGATTGTACACTTTGGGTTACTTGTCTGCTTTCTTAATATGTATCAATGAAATTGATTTGTTTGAAAAAATAGTCCTAAATATGATCAGAGTTAAAGGAAAACATGGGCAAAGATCTAAAGGAAATTGGGAAAACAACAGATGAACACAAAGAGAAGATCAATAGAAAGATGGAAATTATGAAAAGGAACCAAACAGAGCTGAAGGCTACTGTAACAGAAATTAAAAATTCTCTAAAGGGGTTCAGCAGCAGATGTGAGCTGGCAGATGAAATAATCAATGAATTTGAAGAGAAGACCATTGAAATCATCCAATGGAGGTTGAAAGAATGAAGAAAAGAGAACAGAGCCTGAGGAAGTTGTGGGACACCATTAAGCAAGGGAATTCCCAAAGAAAAAGAAAGAATTAGAATATTCAAAGAAATAATGGCTGAAAATGTCCCAAATTTAACAAAAGACTTGGATGTATATATTCAAAATGCTCAAAAAACTCCAAACAATATAAACCTAAATAGATGGATACCGCACCATGTTATAATCAAATTTTGGATGCCGCAGGTACAGAGAGAATTCAGAAAGCTGCAAGAGAGAAGCAGCGTGTCACATATAAGGGAACCTCTGTAAGATAAAGTGCCAATTTTTCATCAGAGACCACGGGGGCAAGAAGGCAGTGGGAAGATATATTGAAAGTGCTGAAAACAAAAAAATTGCCAACCAAGAAGTTTATATTTGGCAAAACTGTCAGAAATGATGGAGGGATTAAGATATTCCCATATAAACAAGTGGAGGGAGTTTGTCACCACTAGACCAGCCCTACAAGAAATGCTAAAGGAATTTCTGCAGATTGAAATGAAAATGCACAAGATGATTGTCTGAAGCCACATGAAGAAATAAAGATCTCCGGTAAAGATAATGACAGGAGTAAATATAAGTACCAGTATTATTGTATTTTTTATTTGTAACCCCACTTTTTACTTCCTAGTGGATCTAAAAGGCAGAAACAAAAAACACAATGATAAATCAATGGTACGAATACTTAATTTGTGACAAGAACTTTATAAAATTGGGAGGACAGAGGGGTACGCTATTGGAGTTAGGTTAGTATCAAGGCAAAAAAAAAGAAAGATTGTTATAGATTTAGGATGTTAAATTCAAGCCCCATGGTAACCCAAAGAAAATATCAGGGTATTTGTAAATTCATAGAGACAGAAAGAGGAGAACAGCTTATCTCAGGGGTTGGAGGTAGGAGCAATGGGGAATTAATACAAAATGGGTGTAGGATTTGTTAGTGGATGGTGGTGAGGGTACTGCAACATTGTGAGTGTGATTAATCCCACTGAATGGTATGTTTGGAAGGAGTTGGGATGGGAGGATTTATGTTGTATATGTTTCCCAATTTAAAAAAAGATAACTGAGAAATAATGACAATTAAATTCAATGCATGATACTGGATGGGATCTACGGATGGAGGAGAAAAGGCTCAGAATGGTATTATTGGGACATAAAAAAATTGAAATACATATTGTAAGCTTTATATCAGTGTTAAACTTCTTGAACTTGATAACTGCACTTAAGGTGATTGCACAAGTGCACATCGTTATTCACAGGAAATGTACATGGAGGTATTGTGTGTACAAGGAGTCTGATGTGTGCAACCTACTCTCAGATACTAAGAAGGTAGATGGATGGAGGAATGGATGGACAGATAGGAAGAAAGAATGATACTGTATAGGTGGCAAAATGTTAACATTGGATTTGGGTATCTGGAGATGGGGGATATGTTGGAATTCTCATTATGGAGTTTGTATTATTTTTGCAACTGACCCATAAATTTGAAATTATTTCAAATAAAAATTAAATACTTTTCCTAGTAACAAACTTGCCTTATTGGTGATTTTCGTAAGACTTTCCCTAGTATTTTACTTTAAAGAATATGGTTGGAATTACACTTTTCTGTGTTAAAGCCTTCTTTTCTAAGGGGATAGATATTCTTGGGATTTAAATGCTGTGTGCTAGCCATCCACTTATAATATTGGCTATTAACCCATTGCTTAAATTGGACAGACCCATTCAAAATAATGTCTCAAATAAGTTCACAATGGTAGAGTTTATAAAGCAAATCTTTACCAAAGAATAAAGCAATAGAGCATTTAAGGATAGTATTATGTAATTACCATAGACAACTGTTGATTGTTAGGATTAAATTGAACATTAGTTGTGGTTAGGGTGTTATGGGGATACAAATGGGCTTGTTTCTTCAGCAGGGCTCAGTAATGGAGCAAGCATTGATTGTTCTTTGTTCTTTGTTCTTTGGAGCAGGGATATCAGAATCAAGTTTCTAGCAGAGTGCCAGATTTAATTGGAAGGAGGGGTTATTTAATGTCTCTCTTCCAGGGGGACTGGCATTAAAGCTTGGCTTCCTTCCTTCCTGCTACTGGGAAAGCTAGGAATCCATGCTAATCAGATGTTCTCTGTTTACCGAGCCCTCCTGGGCAGGTGAAACTGTTTCAGAGCTTGATTTGGTCTTGAATATTGTAGTTTTATTTTAATGCTAACTTGAGGTTGTGCGTGACCTTTCCCTTCCATTGCCCCGATAAATTAACAGTTGGTTGTAATTGTAAATAATAGAGAGATATACGGCTTTAGTGTTAAAATTTCTTCTGTGAAAGAAAATATAATTTTGAGGTAATGCTACGTAATTTTCATTTCCATGAAATGATTTCACTGATAACTTATTCTTATAAAATGCTTAAAGAACCTTTTGTATGTACTACATTCTATCATGGAAATGAGTATGTAGTAAATTTAATTTTCATAGTCATTTTCCATTCAAATTATTTCAGTTTCAGGTATTTCAAATTTAAATAGTAATTGAAAAAAAGTGTTATTCCAATTAGAAGTTACATAAAACATAAGGAATTATAATAATGACACTTTACAGCAAATACTAAAGACACAGACTGAAAGCAAATTTTAACTTAATGGTGGTGGAAAGGCATCTGCAACTTCACAGGTTTCCGTAGTTAATGGGGCTTAACCTAATCATCATTTGCAAATACAATATTTAATATTTATTATGTTTGTTTTTCTTTTAAAGTTAAGCTTTATTGGCAGACAACTATTTTCCCTTTCATATCACTACATAGCTTTTTAAAAACAATTTTAATCAATACATGTAATTTGATCATTAAGTTGAAAAGAGAAACTAGAGTGGTTTTTATAAAGGCGTACTTAATTTTGAGTGTTATCTGTTAACATTAAAAACTATTCATTTTTCAGTGGACCAAATGTAATTTTATCTATAGGGAAACTATAAGACATATTGATAATGCATTTGAAGTAAAGAACAAAGCATACCTGATGGATTGCTTTTGAAAACATAACTTTTCGTAATATAATTTTTAAGGCATCCTGGTGAAAAGTGAAACTGTACTTTAGATTTTTTAGAAATCAAGGATGACAAGTACCTAGATTTACAGAAACATTTGGATAGTGGTCTGAGTTATCTATTTTATCCATATATATAACATGAGTAACACACCGTCCCCTAGTGTACTGATTGTACTCTTGTGTTAAATTGCTTTTGCCCTGTTTGTTTGTGTTTACTTGGTCTATTTTTGCCTTTTTATTTTTTAACTTTTAGCATTTCTGAATCACTTTAATTTTGTCTTAGAATCAGCACATAGCTGCATTTTGTTTTTTGTGTGTATTAATCTGAGCCCATTTTTTTTCTTTTAACAGGCAAATTGATCTTAGATTCATAAATTGACATGAGTATGTTTAGACAAACTTCTTATTAATACGTTCTGCTTAGATTTTTATGCTCTTTTAAAAATTCAAATTCGCTGCTCTGGTGGTGTTGGTTTTCTTCCTATTAGTTTAGAATGTTATATAAACTATTTAAAATTCTAGTGTTATTTAAATCTATTTTAAAACACTGATTTTTTTCTAAATTTCTAAATTCTTAATTTACAAATAACGATACCAAGAATGAAACAGGATCTATTGACCTCCTTCCTTTACCCAGTTACCTAGGAAGAGAATCATATTGTTACTTCCTTCAATGTCCTTCTCACCATTTTTAGACAGATTGTTAAAATCTCAGTTTATTATTGCTAAATTATTTTAATATGATGAATTATATCTTTCTATAGCTTTTATATTGCATTTAAATTTTTATAACCATCTATACTTATTATACTTAGATTTAATTCTGTTTTTAAATGGTTTCGGCACTCACTGCCAAACCTTTCATGCCAATATTTCTCGTGGGTTGGGGATTCCTTTATTTTCATTCTCATCTTATATAGTCCATCTCTCTACCTGCTTATCCATCCATCTATTCATCCACCTACCCATTCTATTATCTAACAAATATTTATTGATTACCCTCCACATAACTGCCACTGTTAGCTTAAAAAATGTAATAAAAATATTTAACTACATTACATACTATGTAGGCAAGCAAAGTGAAACTTTGTAGTTGGAGAGAATCTTAAGCTAATAATACAGAAAACTTGATTGAATTTGCTTTACAAAGACATCATAAGACGTGTTTGTTACAGTTACTGCTCAGAACTTCTTTCCTTAAATAAACATAATAGCTTATCTTTTAACTATTTTTTCTCTTTAAATTATAATCAATAACATTTTAATCATGCAGTCATAAAAAAGACATTTTAATTATAACATCATGAAAAATTTTTTCCTACTTTTTCCTCAACTTTCCCATTCCTACTTTATGCTGTTCTCACTCATGGGATTGAGAAGAAAGTCTTCAGAGGTTTTTTAAAGAACTTACTTTTAGATTATACTCACTTCATGCAAGAGAAAATAATTTTAAATTAAAAAGTAAATCCTGCTGGGTTGGTGGAAGGAGTAAAAATAAGCCCTTAATTCAGGACCTCTGATCAACTCTACCCTCCTTCCTTCCTGTTCTCTCCATCTATTCTGCCTCCCAAGTACTCCTGACATGTGGGCTGACTGTGGTTAGTAGGAGGAAATCATCGTTCCTTTTTAAAATATAGGTGTTGCCATGATACATAATCTAATATTTGAAAATGTGTTTTTAAAATTTTCATTTGTTTAATTATGGTAGTGATTAGCATACAATCACATTATGAAAGGGGACTTGCTTAAGTGTTTACCACTAGACGTTTTGGGTTAATAATCTAGTATCTTATATGTAATAAAGTTGAGTGTTGGAAGCACTTAATGCAAGTAAATTTGGAATAAGAGAAAGCTAATTCACCTTTTTCCCTGCCTTACCCATTTGTGCATAGTGATAGTAGTATTCACTAAGAAAATATGATTTACTTAAGATTTTTCAACAAATTGGCCCTTACTTGGGGAGGGGGACCAGCATATCCAGGACTCTTGAGTTGGGAGAAGGAAAAGGAAGGGATGGGAGAAACAAGTATATTTTGAAGAGGTCCTCACGAAATTCTGATACACGTGTTGATTAAGGACTATTGTAATTGCATCTGCTTTTCAGTGAATTCCATCTCAAAAATGCAATTATATTATTTAAGCTTCCTAACTTACAGTCAGATGACTTGGTATATAAATGGAAAGAAAATAAGGCATATTAAAGAGAAAATGGATTCTGGAGAGAGACAAGTGGCAGTCTGTATTGCTGCCCCCTTAGGCAAGTTCTTTAAGCTCTGAGTTTCCTTAGTCACGTTAAGAACGAATGTGCACTCTGTATGGTGGTTATGAAAATCAAAGACGTGACATGTGTGGGACCTGGACAGGCCGAGGCGACTCCACTGACATGGTAACTGTTTTTACTATTGAGTATATCTCTTTTTACATTGTTTTGATACTCTAAGGTTAAATCTGAGGCTGTCAACAATGATGTTTAGTGTTTATTTTGAAATGTCAACACATTCTGACTCTGGCTCGTTTTATTATTTCCTGTTACATAGAATTTTCTTTTAAATCAACTCAATAAGGAAATCTACAAGCCTCTGCTAATTAACTTCTCAGCACAAACGACAGCAGCTCAAACTCAGAATATCATCATGTCAAAATTGGACAAAAGGAGAAAGGGAGTTTTTGGACCTCCTCTAGGCAAGAAAATGGTAATTGTTCTCTATTTCTATGCACGTGCCCTGCTATAGTCAGAACAAGGAAACCAATTATGGGATGCCTGGCTATAACTGGCTTCACAACTATTTGTACTGTTTTTTATCACAAATTAATTTTAATTTTTTAATTTTTATTTTTCTTAAATGATACTTAGATTTACATAAATATTATACCAAAAACATAGGGATTCCCATATGCCCCACCTCCCACACCTCCCACAACTTCCCACATAAACATCCTTCATTAGTGTGGCACATTAATTACGATTGATAAACATATCCTGGGGCTTTGCCATTAAGCATGGATCATACTCCACACTCTCTCCCACACAGTGGGAGATATGATGATATAAAATGGCTATATTTGTCATTGCAGTGTGTTCTAGTCAGGGTTCTCTCGGGAAACAGAATCAACACGAGATCTCTGTTAAAAATATAAGATTTTATAAGAGTCTCTCACGTGACCGTGGGGATACACAAGCCCAGGTTCCGCCAGCAGGCTGCAAGCCAGGGGCTCCGATGAAAGACTGATGAAGGGTCCTCGATGAGTTCCTGGGAGAAGTTCGCTGTCAAACGAGCTGGGAAATTCTCTCCGAATGTTG
>PVKH010007183.1:0-20416 GCA_004027955.1 Chaetophractus vellerosus | reverse complement strand
AGGATATATAAATAAATAAAAATAAATCTTTAAAAAAAAAATCTCTTTTAAATACTTATAGTTTTCATCACCAGACACTTTTTTCTTTTTCTGGCACTCTTAATTTGTCTTAATCTTCAGATTGTTGGGTTAGAAATTCAAGAAACCTTTTAGAAGCTCTAGTATATCTTAAGATCTTATGTATCTGAAAACACCTTTCCAACATGACATGTAAATTGGTGGCATGCAATTCCTGTATTATCACTTTTTTTCCTTTCAGTTTACTATGGGCATTGATTTTGCATGTCTTTGGATTTTATCTAGCATTGGAGAAATCGGAGACCTGACTGATTTTTCATACTTTCTAGGCAACACCTGGTTTATCTGCCTGAGTGCTTATAGGTGTCCCTTCCCCACCCCACCCCCAGAATATCTTTGTATTTAAGAAGATCTGGAAGCCTGTGGTTAGATGTGGTCTCTTGTAATTGACTTTCAAAGAAAACTAAAAGACCCATTTGATCTGATTATGTGGTTTTTCTTCAGGTGAAGAAAGATTTCTTCTATTACATCTTTGATTACTATTTCTTTTCCATTTGTTCTGAGTCCTTCTACAGGAACACCTGTTATTCCCATGTTGACTTTACATTCTCTATTTTCCACAACTAGGATCATTTTAATTTTCATGCTTTTCCCCTCTGCATTCTGGTGGAACTTAAATCGCCAAAATAGATTTTCTACAGCATAAATTCAGATCTTTAACTGTTTCCAGTGTGTACATTACTTTTTACTTTTCTTAGAATCCTACCTTTGCTCCCACATTGGTTTTCTTTTTTTTTATGGTGAAATACTTTTATTTATTTATTTTTAAAATTTATTTATTTATTTATTTATTTATTTATACGTATTTTTAGGATACATTGATTACATAAATGTTGCATGGAAATTTTAGGAGTACCCATATGCCACCCTCCCACACCTCCCACAACTTCCCACATATATATCCTTCATCAGTGTGGCACAATGCCTGTGATAGATACACACATTTTGGGGCCTTGCCATCAAGCATGGATCACAGTTCGGACTGTAGACTCTCTCCCATACAGTTCTGCATGATAGATGCTGACATAAAATAGCCTATATCCTCCATTATAACATCACCCAAGACAATTCCCAAGTCCCCAAAAAAACCCCATATTACAATTGCCCTTCCCTCTCCCTGCCCCCAAAGTGTGTAGTGACCCTGGATCCACATAATTTTGTAATTTCTTCCATTGCATGTATCACAAGTCTATAACAGCACACCAACAAGTCCATTCTAGTCCATAATTCTTCCCCCAATCCCAAGGAGTCTGGGATGGTGATGTCCCCTCCACCACCAAGTGAGGGGGAGCTCATAACCCGTGGATACGATGGAAGAGTTGATCTGCCTGCAGCTGCAGGCTCTCTCCATTCCCCAGCATAGCTGTCATTGATCATCACCTCCCCACTAGGTGTCCTGGGTGAGTCCATTGAGTTGTAGAGTAGGAGTTGCAGGTCCACAGAGCCTCTGGACCCAGTTGGCACATGGATAGCGTATAGGCTCTGGTCTCTGGAAGTACACCTAAAACTCTGGCATCAAATATAGGTTTGAATAGAAGAGACCAATGGGCCATGAGCAGTGAAGACATATTTTGGTCAGTCTCTGTCATCCTCAGGAGCAAGGGTTCCAAATTAGGGCCCACTGGTAAGGCACCAAACTCTGGGGCTATCTGCCCTGATATAGGACCTGGATATCTCCAAAGCCCTTAGCAGGCCCTCTATTTGTGGTGATATCCATATTGGAAGCCCAGGAGGTCCTACTGGGGTGTGCATAAGTGATACTTCTGGGTTGGTCTCCCGACTCTCTTTGAAGTCTCTTAGCCCTATGAACTCATTTGTCTTTAACATTTCCCCCTTTTATTCAGAGTCTTTTTCCAGTTGTTCTGCCCATTGGCATTTGTTAGTAATCCCTCATTGCCAGGGAGGCTCATCCCTGGGAGTCATGTCCCACGCTGGGAGGAAGGTAATGCATTCATATGCTGAGTTTGGCTTAGAGAGAGGCCACATTTGAGCAACAAGGAGGTCTGCATTGGTTTTCTTTGCAACCTGTTGCATTGTATTTCTGTCTGCCCATGGTTGTACTTTTTTTTTTTTTTTTTTACATAGTCCAATTCCATTATTATGCTTGGGGCATGTTTTTATGCATTACTCCCAGTGCAGTTTCCTATTTCCATTAAGGTCATCACCTGGTGGGCCCTGCTCCACTGAAGTGGCCTCATCTGTCTCCTCCCACTGCTCGACTCTCTGGAACCCTGAACATGGACAAAACATGGTTCCTAGTATCTCTGCTATCAAAGCTCCTAATGGTATACTGCTTTACCTAAGAAGAATGCACTGTGCTATCATCAAGTCTCTTCTCAACCCAACAATATTGTGTTTTCTAGAATCGGTGGCTTCTGCTTAGATTTGGAAAAGATGGGAGTACAGCTGGGAATGAGGGTGGGAGAACAGCACCTGGGGCTGAGAGATGAAGGGGAAGGTTTGAAACATCTTCCCTTCTCTCTTTCACCCATCAAAGCTAGATAGTTCAAGACTTGAAGTCTTAGTAACTGTTGTTTTAATCCAGTGTCATCTGTTTTATGATCCTTGTCAGTTGTTCTCAGTTTCTGTATTGAGCTTTGGTCAGTTTTAGTTTTGTTATGCCATTTTATCTTTTTCTGTGTCCTCATTATAATTAATGAGAACTTGGGAGAGTCTGCTTTAGGGGCTTGTGGCGTTATACCATTTGGGGACAGAAGCTGCATATTTGATTTTCTAAGACTTGTGTAAAATTTTTAAATGCCCATTGACAATTTGGGAAGACTATAAAAATGGGGTTAATAGATGATTTTAAAAAAATTATTCATATCTGTCATATCATATATTGCTTATTGTGGCAAAACTTGGGATATGTGCCATTTGCAAGTGATGTGTGGTATAAGGATTCCCCCTTCCCCCCATGAATGAATCCAGGAGCAGAATATGAGCACCTGTCTCAAAAAACAGGGTTTTGTTCTCCTTATCGCCAACCAAAGCCTAATTTTTCAGTTCCTTCTTTCTCCAGATGGTGGCGGTAGTAGTTATAATAATAGTAGCTGATGTCTGTGGTTCTTATGGGTCAGGTACCATGCTAAGGCTCATTTAATCCTCTCAGCAACCCAATGAGAGAGTTACTGTTATTATTATTCTCAAAGAAAGGTTTAACAACATGCCTACGATCACTGAGCTTACAAGTGGCAGAGCCAGGGTTTGAACTGAGGACCTTTGGCTCTGGAACCCCATCTTCTAACCATCACACTGCACTGTCTCCCAAAATAACTGCCTTACATGTAGTACTCAGCCTCCTCCGAGATCCCAAGGTTCCATTTAGCCCCTGAACTCTGTGATTTAATGCCTGTCTGTTTCTGGGTTGAAATGCCTCTCATTTATATTAAACAGGGGAGCTGAAGATGATGTAGCAGGTTTGGGAAGTTTAAACTTTTCTTTTTTTTCGAGTCATGCTTAGATACCACCCAGTATCGAGGTAGGGAAAAAAAACCACACGGAGTCACTCATTAATGTCCTGTTTACAGGATTGTTTTTGTCAGTTCTCATACTTTGTTTTCTCTCTCTGCCTCAGTTTGTTTCATTGTAAAATGGGGATGATAATAGTGCCTACTTTTTAGGATTATGGTGAAAATTAAAGAGATAGTACAGGTAGAGTATTTACAACAGTGCTTGGAAAATAGTAAATGATCAATAACTCCAGCTCTTGTTATTAATAGTAGTATCATAATAAAAAATTTCTACTTCTTTATGGCTATTTATACCCTTAGTAAATGAAAATATGTTTGCATTTTCACAAACTAGAAATTGAGTTTCATTTATCTTGTAGTTCATAGCTAAAGTTAGCCAACTTGATGAGCTGACATCTACAATTACAGGGTCCTACTAAATGAGCATGTTTATGTATCATGTTAATGAATTTGGTAGATGTTTTTACCCACTCTAGACATGTCTAAATATTTTCTTAGAGATGCAGTTAAATTCAGGAACAAGTAATGCATCATCTCACTGTGGTCATGAGGTTTGGGAGTGCATGTATAAATAAACCACAAACTCTACCCATTTCTTAATTTCATTGCCCTCCTGCCACTACAGCCCATTTCCCACAGCTATTTGCAGGGGCAATCTGGGGAAGATTGAAGCCCTCCCCCACTTCTAATATTTATGCCAACTTGCAAATAGAGGAGGTCTTAGGCGAGAGGCTGGGATACAAAAAGGAGGTTTGGATAACTTCATATGGGAGAGTTGATAGTCAAATTGAGATGTTTTCCTGCTGCTGGTATTTCTTTGATGCTAAACTCTTACCCTGAAGCGTGTTTTCAGGTTCACTGGCTTCTCATTTTTTGTTCAACGAGATTCATTGAGGAAGTACAAAGCATGGGCCATCGAGAGAGAGGTCACTAGCGAGAATGACCGTGTGCAGATTATGTGCCTACAGGAGTTTGCATGAGCTGCTTGGCTCCCGGCCCACTGACGTCAATGGGGCTGGGTGTCCATGTCCCGCAGAGAAGCTTTTATTCAGAAGTTTTTTTCTCACATTTTAAACTTGGAAATACATGTCAAAGGTGGCCAGGGTCCCATCTAATGGGATATGTGACTTTGCTTTTGTGCTGGCAGTAGTAAGGGCACTACATATATAGGAAGGTGAATAAGTTTTCTTAGAATTACAGCATGTTTAATGGAAGCATCTTTGGACTTACAGGAAAAAGTTCTGGGTTTTGGTCCTAAGCATATACTTCCACCTGTGTGACTTTGAGCAATAATTTCCCTAGTCTGGGCCAAATTCTTCATCTATAAAACAAGGGTGTTTCATTAGATTGGTGGCTTTTAAATTGTTCAGCAGAATCCTAGGACCTTGCAGAGGTGCTTTAGGGATTGGGCAAATGTTTGAAGGCATCTGTTTTAACTTTTAAAAAAACATTTTATGTGTTCAGTTGTTTTATGGAATATAGCAGCTTTCCTTAACATATCAGCAATTGTAAACATGCTAATTTATGTTGCAAGGTTAGCTATTTTTTTCCAGTAGATGTTAGAATAAAGCTCCTGCTATTTCAATTTATTCACAGAGTATCCTGAGATTGTATGGTGAGTAGCAAAGGTCATGTAATTCATCCCTACTTTTAGGAGCCAATCTGAATTTATTTGACACTCTATAATCAAAACATCACAGAGAAGTATATCAGATGCTGAAGCTGATGTAACGCACAACATTCCCTGATGTGAAATTTTCTTATGCAACTAAATAGCCACATTGATCTTATTGATCTACTTTATAATAAATAAAGTTCTCACTTTAAAAATAAATTATGCCAACAAATTAAACCATCTTATCTATATTGGGGTTCTGTGTAAAATTTCATTTGAATAAAAGGTTCTACTCTTAGAAATGTTTGAGATGTTGCACTAGCTATTCCTAAGACTCCTTTCAGTTCTAAAACGTACGATTTAGCTGTAAGCCTTCCTGCTGTCCTTCGGTAAGTGTTAGCACACAATGCTCAGCTCTCCTCTTCTGGAATGAGAATGGCGCTCACACCATGCTTTGACATCTCTGGAAGAGAGAAAACAGCATGACTTGATATTCTAAGCACAGTATTTTCTGCAGGAGCTCAACATGTGGGGATACTGAGAATGAGTGCTTTTAGATTGGGGACATTTTTACATTTGATTTCGCTCATGCTGTCCTGTAGACACAACTAGCTGCAATGCCCCCTCAAACTGGTTGTACAAGTCCTTGAAGACACCGTCCAAACTTCACCCTTCTGGTCCTCATGTTTCTCCTCTTCCCCTTTCACCGTGCTTATCTGTCCCGCTTGATTTAGTCCTGAAGAGACTACCGTTTTATTAACAAACAAATGCAAGGAACCACAAAGGAAATCCAGTGCGTTCTGAAATAGAGTTCCAGCTGCTCCTCACTGATAACCCCGTATCCACAGTGATTAAGGAAGTCTTTGCAGGCTGACCTGAGTCCTTTGCTGTAGCCCCACCGTACTTTTGCTTCTGAGGCACTGTAATCACAGGAAGCTCTTGGTTTATGTTTGTACATTTGCTCAAAGTACAGGACCAAGACTTTCTCAATTAATTTTTATGGACGGCTTTGCTTTCTCCTAACATGCTTTGAGAAATGCTGGCTGCCTGCTATCCTGGTTCCTGGGAATGACTGTGAGAGGCTGCCCACAGTCAGCCCTCTGACTGGGGCACTATCTCTCATATACCAGTCATTGCTGCTACTGCAACTACTGTCCTTTTTTTTTGCCATTAATATGGTGTGAATGCGGGGCTGGAAGTGTCACTTCCTGGATATGATTCAAGCTGGACTAGATTTCCCCATTGTCAGGTGCTAGGGCCCTCCCTCCATGACAACCTGAAGTGCTCCCACCTCCATCTCCATCTCAAAGCTGATGACACAGAGATACAGAGGCTGCTGATGAATTACTCTATACCCAATACCTTATGGGTTACATAAGCATATGGTAAAAGCTTAATAAATACTTGGTAAAATTTTAGTACATACCTGACTCCTTTTAACCAGTAGTATTCTTTCATATTGTCACATTTAATATGCATGTCCCTTAAAAGCAGTTCTCAGCTTTTGTCCTCTAGCTCATCACTTCATGGTGGCAATATGGCTGCCTCAGTTCCAGGTGTCCTGTCCTCACAAAATCATATTAAAGGTAGGGAGGATCGGAGTACAATCTTTGCCAGAGGCAGTCCTTCCTCCCCAGCAGTTATCCCCTTAAATTCCATTGGCCAGAACTGAGTCACACTCCTAGACAAATCACTGGCTTATTAGAATGGGCTTGTCACTATTGGCTTAGACCAATCATGTATTATTCCATGGAATTGGATCTATTGCACCCAAATATAATCAGGGTTCTGTTGGAAAGTTGTTGAAGGAAGACTGGCTATTGATTAGACAGCCAAGAATGCCAGACCCAGACAACTTAAATCGGACTGTTTTGCTGGTGCAAAGTAAAAAACTTTAACTGCGAGTAATTCTTTTTCAGAACATGTGATAAACCTCACTGCAGGCAATGAACTTTGGCTCTGTGACTCTAGGGATTTGTGCAAATAAGTATTTAGAATTTTCAGAATTTACTTAAGTACAAGAATTGCATCTTCATTGGCTCAATGAGAAGTTCTAGAACTTCCTTGTGAAACAGGTGGGTGTGTATGATCCCTTCTGGTGGAATGGCTGGAATGTTTGTCCTGGAGGTGTGAGACTGTAATCAGTTCTTAGCCCAGCTGCACTCCTAGCACTGGCAGGTCAAGCTGGGTTCCGAGGGCTTCCGCTGAGCCTGGCCCTCGCCCTGCTCCCTGTGCCTAGCTGTTCGCTGCTGGCCTTACTGCTATTTCACCGCCTTGGTCGTCTTCATTCTTCTGGCTGTTTGCAAGGGGGGCAGGGAGTGCTATCTTAGTTTCGGCATGCTAAAATGCTGCAATCTCTAATCTGCTTACCCAAGAAATGAGCATCTTAATTTCTCAGGCAAGACCCTTCTCAGGCCTAGATGCTGCTGCAAGAACAGGTGAGATGCAGTGAAAGTGATTTATTGGTACTTCTTGTATCTGAACCAGTGGAAATACAATGGGTTAACAGCACCCCAAAAGTTCTCCAGCAAGTAGGCTTGGTTTAACTCTATACATGACTCAAATTCTTCCCTTCATCCCTTCATCCTTTATTTTCAGTAAAAAGTACCCCCCAGCTGCCTCCCCAGACCTTCTCCCAAGGTGGAGCTAGGTAGACTACAAGAGGCTCTACCTCTGTATACTACTTGTTTCATTTGCAAGCAGTTCCCATTTATCGTAATCAGAAAGTGGAGGCCCTCTTGCCAGGGCAGTGAGGGTTGGTGCATGTACAAAACCCGCTACAGATGTGCCAGCTTCCCTGTTTTGTCTTTTGTCAATAGGGTCTTATGGGACTGTTTATTTCCTAAATTTACACAAGTAATGTATGTAATGCCAATACTCTAATCTGATATTGTAACTTCCTCCAATGTGATGGATTTTCTTCTGATGAAAACCACCTCCTCAGCAGCATCAGTCCTATTTCAGAAAGGAGTGTGTTCCTAGGTAAAATATCCTTACTTTTAATCTTTTTCTCCCATACATTTTTTCCTTTAAGCGATGGTGCTCTTTCTGTTTATCAGCTCTACAATATCATAGCATTATGTCCACACACAAACTCATCCAAAGGAAGGAAGGTGTACCCAACTTAGCACAACTTTTACTGCAGTGCAAAACATTCCTTCCACTGGCTCTGCCCCTGACAAGTTGATTGGTTTGCGCAGAGGGCTTACTGTGCCACCGGCATTGTGGAAGGGACTTGTCAAAGGTCCTTTCGTTTAACCCTCAGCAGAGCCCTGCTACATCACCGGTTTGCATTTGAGGCTCAAAGAGGTTGAGGGAACTTCTGCTAAATGGCAAAGCTGGACTTTGAATCTGGCTCCCACCAAAGCCTGTGCTCCCTACACTGGGTGCCCCCATGTGCCATAAGGTTGTTGAAAAGGACCTTGAGGGTCATGGCATCCAGTCCCCTGCCTCAGGCTGGGGGCACCTCCAGGCCAGGTGGCGACTTGGTCACTGTTCCTAACCAGCCCCTTACTCGTGGAGCTGCAGCTTCTCCTGCACCAAGTCCTTTCCTCACAGCAAGCCACTGGAAACCAGTCGCCTTTTCTGAAAGCTTTTGGGCCATCATTCTGGTAGGTGGAGTGGTCGCATTAGCTTGATTTCCTGAGTCTTTCATCTCTTTCCTTTCTCGACTTGCCTATGTGTATATACTCTTGTCTAGGAACCCTTAAACAAGAAAACATTTTCTATGGTTTTATAAGCTTTTGCCAGTTTCTTTTTTTTTTTTTAATTACCCAAATGCTGGTTGACTATTGTAAAAATAAATTTGGAAAAAGAAGTAACTAAAAAAAAAAAATGAATTAAAATCACTCTAAATTCACCATCTGAAGATAACTACTGTTAGGTTTTGGAGTATATTATTTTCGATTTTTAAAAAATGGCAAACATTTGCATATAAACTGTAATTACAATATATGTACTATTTTGTGCTCTGGGTTTTTTTTTTTGATAGCTGCAATCTTACATATCTTGTTTATTTATTTTAATTTTTAATTTTGAGTTACTTTCAAACTTACAAGACAGTTACAAAAGTAATACAAACCCATACAGAGAATTCCAATATACCCTGACTCCCCCACATACCCATATCTACCAATTGTAACATTTTGCCACATTTGTCCATCCTTTCTTCCATCCTCCCTCCCTCTCACTCTTATTTCCTTTCATTTATTGAATGCTTGAGTGTAGATTGTATACATCTTGCTCCTTGACACACTTGATAGTGCCATGTACACATCCTAAGGTCAAGGATATTCACTTATGTAACTACCTTAAGTGTAGTTATCAAGTTCAAGAAATTTAACATAGATATAAACCTTACAGTCTGTATTCCAAGTTTTTTTATATGTCCTGATAATATCCTTTTTGAGCCTTTTCTCCTCTCTTGCTATAACCCATTCAAAATCATGTATTGCGTTTGTCATTGTCTTTTAAGTTGTTCTTTTTTTAAATTGTGGGAACATATATACAATATAAATATTCCCTTCTCAATCACTCCCAAGTATGCCATTCAACGGGATTAATAACATTCACAATATTGCAGTTCCCTCACCACCTTCCATCTCTAAAACATTCACACCTTCCCAAACAGAAATCCTACACCTCTTATGCATTAACTTCCCATTACCCCTGCCCCTTGCCCCTGTCAACCTTTTTTGTTTTAATGTTTTTTTTTAAACTTTATTTTGTACATTTACTAATTGAAAATACAAACCATTAAAAACTAAAAAGAAAACACAATTGAATAAAAAAATACATTTCTCAATTAAATGTACTGGATACATATAAATTTTTTTGAATCATACAATATGTTGCACAATATATTTGGTTTATAGTACCACAGTCATACAGTATTTGTCCTTTTGTGTTTGGCCTATCAACCTTTACTCTACTTTCTGTCTCTATGAGTTTTCATGTTCTCTGATATTTTCTTAGTAGTTACCCTGAGGTTAAACATAACATCCTAAATCTATAACAATCTCATTTGCTTTGATACCACCTTAACTTTAAAAGTATGTATAAGTTCACAAACTATATTCCTATACCCCTTTGTACCCCTACTTTTATGTAGTTCTTGTCACAAATTACATGTTTATATATTATTAATCCAAAACCACTGGTTTATCATTACATTTTATGCATTTGCCTTTTAGATCCTGTAGGACTTAAAAATGGGGTTACAATCCAAAAAAATGGCATTTATATTTTCCTGTGTTGTTACCTTCACTGGAGATCTTTATTTATTCATACAGTTTTGATCTATTGTCTGTTGTCCTTTTCTTTTCAACCTGCAGAATTCTCTTTAGCATTTCTTGTAGAGGGTCTAATGGTGATGGACTCCCTCAGCTTTGGTTTATCTGGGAATGTCTTAATTGTTTCCTCAATTTTTAAAGACGTTTTTGCGGGATATAGTTCTTGGTTGGCAGTTTTTTTGCTTTCGACATTTTAAATATGTCATCCCACTGCCTCCTTGCCTTCATGGATTCCAATGTGGCGCTTAAGCTTATGGAGGCTCCCTTGTAAGTGACAGGCTGTGTGTCTCTTGTGGCTTTCAGAATTCTCTTTTTACCATTGGCATTTAACAGTTTGATTATAATATTCCAAGGTGTGGGTCTATTTGGGTTAATCCTGTATGGAGTTCATTGAGTGTCTTGGATGTGTATATTCATGTCTTTTGTTAAATTTGGGAAGTTTTCAGCAATTATTTCTTTGAATATTCTCTCTGACTCTTTCCTTCTTCTCCTTTTGGGATTCCCACAATGTATATATTATTATGCTTGATGGTGTCCCATCAGTTTCTCAGGCTCTGTTCACTTTCTCCATTCTTTCTTCTTTCTGTTCCTCAGACTGAATGATTTCAATTGTCTTATCTGCAAGTTCTCTGATTCTTTCTTCTGCCAGCTCTGATCTGCTGTTAACCTCCTCTAGGGAATTTTTAAAGTTCTGTTACCGTGGTTTTCAGCATTGTTTAGTTCTGTTTCATAAATTCCATCTCTCTATTGATGTTCTCCATGTTTTCCTTTAGCTCTTTGAGCATATTTACAACCATTATTTTAGTGTTTTTGTGTTGATATGTCCCAGGTATGATTGTGAGCCTCCTCAAGGATGGTTTCTAATGCTTTAATTTTCTCCTTTGCCTGGGCCATCACTTCCTATTTCTTTGTATGTTTTATAATCTTTTGTTGAAACTTGGACATTTTGATATTTTAATTTGTTTTCACTGGAATTTAGACTCTGAGGTGACTGTTTCTTAAGCTTGTATCCAGTTAGTGTTTTGACAGAGATTTCTTTGAATGCTAGGGGCTAACAAAAAAAGAAGGGAAAAAGAAAGCACCTTTCCTGGTCTTTGCACATTGACCTATGTGAGTGCTCTCCTTCAGGGTTTAGCCACACAATCAGATTAGAGAATAGCTCAAGGCCAAAGCCTCCCTGGTCCTTTCTGTGCCTGTGTTTTATCTTGGGCATGTGTATATGGCCCTAGGAATTCCCCTGTTTACACAGATGCAAATGTCCCCTCTTTCTTAGGAAACAGTTTCCGCATGTCCTGGGCACTGCACTGTGTGTCCCACTCCCCTGCCCCAGGCAGCACAACAGACAATACCAGAGTTCTGTGAGCTGCCTTCTACATGATGGCAAGTTCTGGGATGGTGAGTCCCTCAGGCCACCACCAGACAGATTGGGTCAGACATTCATGCTCCAAGTGTGTGCATAAGGGTTATTCTGCTTCCTCTGGAACCAGGACCAGGAATCTGCACTGGGAGTGGGGGCTGGCTCCATGCAGAGCTGGTGAGGGGCTGGGGAAGGGCCCAGCCACGGCAACGTGAGATTCTACTGGTTTTAAGTGGCCCTTTTCTTGATTCATGCTCACCTTGTCACTGAAGTACTTTATTCTCTGGAGCATTGGGATATTTCTGCCAGTTCTTGCTGATTGTTCGAAGCGTCCGTGGGGGGACAGAACCCTCATGCGTCTCACTTCACCATTTTGACCTGGGCGGTCCTGTGTGCACGGCTCTTAATCTTTAACTTTGCAATCGGATACCCTGCTTTCATCACTTAGCCGTACATCTTGCGTGAGCAAATATAGCTCCAAGTCTTCATTTTTAACAAGGGCACATTTTTCCAATATAAATTTATTATAGACCAACCAAAATCTTGCTTGCTACTCAGTGTGGGCTGTGGGCCAGCATCATGGTTTTCCCCTGGGAGCTTGTTAAACTTGCAGAATCTCAAACCCCTGCCCAGCTCTTCTGATCCAGATTCTGAAGTTTTGCATGATCCCCAGGGGATTTGCGTGCACATTCAAGTGCAAGAGGCACTGGATTCGCTCAGCCTCCTTAGCTTCCAGAGGTTTGAGAGCATAAACAACACTGTGAGGAACATCCACCCAGCATGCTAAAGAGCTCTTCACATGCTCTGCTGCCAACGCTGTCCTGACAGTGTGAATGCAGCAAGGTCTCATGCTTTAGCTCACTGCCTCTTTCACATCTCATTAGAAATAATTCACAAGAGCGATTCTGAGTGAGAATAACTAGTACTTTATCATTGGGTTTGCTGGCTGGTCTTGTGCTTTTTCTTGCTCCTCCTTGGCCAACATTCAGAAATCCCTTCATATGTGTGGAGGAGTCAGGGTAGAGCTTGCCTAGTTCAATGCTATTAATTAGTGAAAAGCTGCAGGTTAGCTGAAATGTTACCTATTATCCTAACTGCATTTTTAAACTCTTTTTTAAAAATTAATTAATTTTTTTAAAAGATACATAGATTACTTAAATGTTACACAAAAATTATAGGGGTTAAACTCTTTTTGTTCCTCCCAGTGAAAGACTGGACCTCAAATCACTGATTTTAAAAACAACTTAATGAGTTTTACTGTAGGCAATTTTTCCTCATTTTCTCTTTGAGCCTCTCTGTGGGAGATCAAGCTCATTAGTATCTATTTTACATTTACCCAGTCAACAAATATTTATTGTGCACCAGCTGATTCAAATCTCTTTTGGAGGAAGGCAAGGTAGAAATAAATAAATGTAGAGTTCTACTTTTTAAAAAAAGTTGTAACATTTCTTGTGACCTCTATGGGCTTTGCTTTATGTATGTTATCTTATTCAATCCTTCCATCATTCCAGAAGGTTGGATATCATTAGTTAGTATTTTCTGGTAAAGAAACTGAGGATGGAGACTTAGGTGATTTGCCCACAGCCGTGAGGTCAGTAAGTGGTGGGGCCAATGTTTAAACCCAAGTCTGTCTCCCACAGCCCCTCAGTCTCCCTCCCCAGCCCTGGCCTCTGCTGTCATCAGGCTGTGCTGAGCCAGGCACCATCCTAAGCCTTTTGGAAGATGCACCAGTGGACCAGTCAGAAGTTCACGACTGTACCGACTTAAATTCCTGACATCAGGAGTTACCCTCAGTACCGCAGGGAGGGTCTAAGAACAGACCTCCACGGCTTGGGGGCCAGGCCTGGCACGACCCTGCAGAGAGGGCTGGTAACCCGTGAGGAGCCTGCCACTCCCCCAATCTTCCTGTGGCCCCTGCATCTTGCGTTTGTCCTCGTGGCACTGCCAGTGTGAGTTTTCCTTTACTGACGGTCACTCGGTGCCACCTTCAGTACCACCGTCCTCACTTAAGCCTCTGTTTCCATTTCTGTGTAATGGGGAGAATCGTTCCTAGGAGAGTTGTGATGATCTCAATACTCCCTAAATTGGAGCAATCATAATTGCTGTTGGTGGTAAATGTGTGCACGGCCCCTGCTGGGGAGAGAATGAGGCAGCGGCTAGGAGAAAGAGAAGCGATTTCCCTGAGGGGGTTTCTTCCCGCTGAGACTTTATATGCCTCCCCAGTGACTGCTAGGGGTGTTTGAGAAGACCCCACTTCAAGAAGTGCAGGGCGTCATTCAGCTGTCTCTCTCTCCATGACAGTAGCCGGTGTGCAGGTGCATGTATGTGATTCTCCTGTAGTGTAGGGGAAAGGCCAGTTTAGCCTCATCTTCTCCCAGTAGCCTTTGCCTCCAAGCCTGATGGGTCACACCCCTCACCCCCTTCTACCTGTCTCCTCTTCCTCCACCTATTGTTTACATGGAGGTGGCCCCAGAATTGGGCCTCAACCCAACCCCTCTTTTCACTCCACAGGCTCTGAGTCTGTATTCCACTCTAAGGTGTTGGCTGCCATCTGTGTGCCAGCAATTCCCAGGGCTCTCTCCCCAGCTCAGAGATCTCTCCCAAACTCCGGACCCATGCTCCCTACTGCCCACTGAAAATCTCTTCCCTAGGGTCCCATGGATCCCTTTGGTTCAGCATGTCCCAAACTTGTCTCTACTATGGCTCTCCCTCTGCCCTGAGAGTAAAGTCCCCTCACCACATGTTCTGTGATCAGGCCTGGGCATCTCTCTCTCACCCCATATCCACTGCTCAAGCCTTGCTCACTGTATCTCAGCAACACGGGTGGCAAGAATGGGCCTCGAAGGTCTCTAACTACAGGGAGCATTATTCACCCAGGGCTCCAGCTGCCATGCTCTGAAATCCATCTAGCCTTGCCAGACCTTCTTTAGATTGTACAATGGTTTAGGATGCTTCTACCCAATCTCCTCGTTTTCTCTCCTCCACTAGGGGTCAGAACCTTGCATTGTGGTCTAATGGCTTTTCCGCCCCTCCTAACACCCTTTTTTTTTTTTTAAAGATTTATTTTTAAAAATTTTTTTTTTTTTTTCCCCCCCCCCCACCTTGCTGCTTGTGCTTGCTGTGTTCATTTGCTTTTGAGTTTTTCTGTGTCTGCTTGTCTCCCCCTGCTGCGGCATCCCGCTGAGTCAGCTCACCGCGCGGCGGCTTGCCTTCTCCAGGAGGCCCTGGGAACCGAACCCGGGGCCTCCCATGTGGTAAACCAGAGCCCAACCAATTGAGCCACAGCTGGTTCCCCCCATTTTTTCTCATAAGCATTTCATGTAATGAAATCCTTGTACATTTAATCCCATTTTGGCATCTGCTTATTTGAAGACTGAGATCAACACACTTAACTATTCTTGGAGTTTATTTACACCACAGGGCCTTTGCACTTCTAGTTCTTGCTGCCTTACATGTTCTTCCTCATGACCAACTCCATGTCATAATTCAGTCTCTGCTCAAATGTCATCTCCTCAGAGTGGCCTTCCCTGATAGTTCTATCTAGCACATTACAGGTTTTAATTTCTTCATAGCATATCTGACAGTTTTTATTTGCCCAACTTATATTTTGTTGCTTCCTTCTCTCCCTCACCCCTAATTAGAATTTAACTTCTGAAAGGAAAGGGATTTTGTCTGTCTTGTTCTCAACTGTTCCAGTTCAGGGAATAGTACCTAGCATAGAGCAGACATTCAAAAACTATTCCTTGAATGGATTAATTTTTTCCCCCAAGTCTCTTCTGTTCATGGTGTTACTTGCTTACACGACTTTTTGCCTTAATCAGAAAGTTGGTAATCATTCTTGATTCCTCCACTGGAGATTGTTTTCTCCCACATATTTTTCAAATCCATGCTTTCTCTTCATCCCTACAACCACTGCCCTGCCCGTGCTTCTCACCAAAATTATGGCTGTAACCTCCTGGCTTGTCTACCATTGATAGACTTGTAAAATTTTGAGAGTGTCTTTTTAAAATGTTAAATTTGGCTCCTTAAATCCTCTGCTGACTGGTTTGGATCCTGATTTAAACAAAAGAAATGTACAAAGACACTTTGGGGACAATTGGAAAATTGAACACAGATTGGTTTTTAGATATTCAGGAATTGTTATTTTTATTTGGTGTAGTAGTCTTGTGGTCGTGTTAAAGTCTTTATCTGTTAGAGTTAAAATACTAAGGTCTTTATTGGTGAAAGTATGTCTGGGATTTGCTTTAAAATTTGCATGCCTTTTACTTATGTTGTTCTCTTTCCTGGTACTGCCTCTTTTCCCTCAAGCCCTCTCCTACTGCACCTCCCCACACTCCACCTCCATTTTAGAGGGGAGTTCTCCTAGTTGTTCCTATATATGCATTAGGAACTTGCTCAAGTACCACCTCTTCCATGTAGCCTTCTCTGATTCCTCCACAGAAAGTGATATCTATCTCCTGTGAATACACATTGCATCATTTATTCCTCAGTTCTGACATGTACTCATTCTGACCCATTTTAAAGTTATTTGGATAGGTTAGGATTCCTTTAGTTGCAAGTGACAAAGACTCAACTCAACTGAATTCATTGAAAAACCTAACTCATTGACTCACAAAACAAAAAAAATCCAAGGGTAGCTGAGCTTTAGGCAGAGCTGGACTCAGTGGCTCCAATTATGTCCTCAGGTTTGTTCTCTGTTTTGGTCACTGTCTCTCTCTACATCTCTTGGCTCTACTTTTCTTTGTGTTGGCTTAAGCTCTGGCACACACTGTCTGCATGGGGGCTGACAGTTACATTATCATTAAAACAAAAAAAGAAAGAATTTATCTTTCCATATAATTCCAGCATAAGTTCTATAATAGAGTCTTTGATTGGATTACATCAGGTACCTATCCTGAACCAATTGCTAATGCTGGGGGGTAATTGAATGAACTGATTGCCCAGGCTCAAATCAGGTGGCCAAAGGGTAGGACCAGCTTTACTCAAATCTTATCAACTGAGAGTTGCTCATTAAATATTAGTAGCCAGGTAATTATCTGGGCTAAAGCTTAGTAAGACAGTGCAAGGTGCTGGCGAGATGAATTCCCATCTCTTTTACTTCTCTCTTGCTAATTTTGTGCTCTGTGGAGTGGTCCACCCTTCCCTTTTTTACAGCTTAAACTGTTACTACTCTTTTAATTTTATAGGTTGCCATTATTCTGAACTCTCTGAATGAGTTTCATCACACACTGGACTACTGCACTTGCTTTTAGGCAAAGTCATCCCAGATTCCAAAGGGAAATGTAATTTGGATTGAAGAACAATAGAGGACATTGTAGTGTAAAACTTGAGGAACAAAAAAGCATCTGTCTGGGCATTTTGGAGACGCCTACTTGAAAAGGAAGGGAAAAGTGTGAAGGGCATCTTAGCAGAATTTTGTTAGTTATCATATGGTTGTTTGCTTTCTGACTCTTTGATAGACTCGGAGAATGTAGGGTATAGAATTTGATTCATCAAGTTCAGGACAGATAGAAAAAAGATAGGCTCATATGGGCACGGAATCCAGTGGATCCATTTGGATAATGGCAGGAGGCCTTTATTAGCCATTCCTTGAGAAGTGCAGGTGGGCTGCACTCAACCAATGTTCTGGATGCAGGAGGTATTCCTGCATATCCCCCATCCCAGTAGACACCCAATGTGTTGAGTAGACCTAACAAGTTGGGTCCATTTTAGAGGGAATCAGAAACTAGCCATGAAAGTAACAAATGTAAAAAGCTTGACCTTTGGCAATAGAAGGCACTAGGTTCAAATGTCAGTGCAGTGACTTAGTAGCTGTGTGATTCTGGGCATGTGTATCAGTCATGATTATCCAGAGACACAGAACCGGCAGGATGTGCGTGTGTGTGTCAAGACATGAATTATAAGGATTTGGCTCACGCGACTGGGGGGCTGGGAAGCTGAATTTGTAGGGCAGGCTGTAGGCTGGAAGTTCCCAGAAAAGGTGACGTTGAAGTCTTGAGTCCACATTCTTTAGCGGAAGCTGGCAGGCTGGAAATTACAGTGTGTTGATATTGAAGTCTTGAGGCAGAAGTCTTCTGATTTTTGGAACCCTCAGTTCTTGCTGTTAAGACCCCAATTTCTTGGGTGAGGCCCACCCACATTATGGAGGGTCGTCTCATTTACTTAAGGTCAACTGATTGTTGACGCCAATCCCATCTGTGAAATACACCCACAGTAACAACTAGGCCAGTATTTGACCAAACAACTGGACCCCACAACTGAGCCAAACTGACACATAAAATTAACCATACAGAGAGTTACCTAACCCCTCTAAGGCTTAGTTTGTTAATCAATCAAAGATAGTAAAACTACTTGCCTCATAGGGTGGTCTTGAAGTGTCATTGAGATAATATCTATAAAGTGCTTGAACACGGTAGGTGCTGGGTGAATGTTGGTTTCTGTTCCTTCTCTAATAAACTCTTTATCTCTCATGACCCTTGTAGCTTGCCTATTAACTCTCCAAAAACTGTCTGTATTTTGGGAGCTCTCTACTCCGGTAATTCTCAATTGTGTGGAGCATAAAGGCATCCTAGTGACCTGGAGAACTTTTACAATAATCCTTTTGTAAGCATTATGGTAAAGACTGAATCAGGCAAGAACCAGCAATGGATACTAAATCTAGCTGAGGGTGGCATTTTGTTGAAGAGCAGGATATTTTCATCTTAAAGTGCCTTCTTACAGACCACTTATTATTTGCAAGGGAAAAAATAAAACAGTAGGGCTACAGAGAAGAAATCAAACACCACCTTGATCAGGTGATCAAAATTGACTTATGAGCAACAGATGGAAATTTTGTGCCTCCAGATGTGATACACTGAAAAGGAAACAACATCCTCTCTGCAGTGTTCTGGCTGAGAACACAAAACCTCAATCAAATCAGAAGGAAACACAAGACACACCCAAAATGGGGAACATGCTATTATTTAAAAAAAAAAAAAAGTTGGGGCAGGGCTGTATTCTTAAAAAATGTTAATGTCATAAAAGATAAAAGGCTGTTGAAAATATTCCAGATTAAAGATGGCTAAAGAGGCATGACAGTTAAGCACAGTGACTGATCCCAGACTGGATCCTGTTCTGTAGGAGAAAATGGCCATTAAAGATATTCTTAGATCAAATGACAAAGTTGGAATATAGATGGTAGATTAGATAAAAGGACTGTATCAGTGTAGATTTCTGAAGTTGATAACTGTACTGTTATCTTAGTAAATACACATTTAAGTATTTATGGGTAAAGGACCATGATGTATATAACTTACCCTTAAGTGGGTATACATATATATACACATATACATATATACACATATGGGTATATATATGTATTAGTCATCCAAAGGGGTGCTGGCGCAAAGTACCAGAAATCTGTTGACTTGTATAAAAAGGGTATTTATTTAGGGTAAAAGCTTACAGTTACAATGTCCTAAAGAGTCCAACTCAAGATACCATAAGAGGTACTGCTTCACCCAAAGTCTGTCACCACGTGTTGAAGCAAGATGGTGGGTGACGTTTGTGAGGGTTCAGCCTTCCTCTTTCCTCTTAAGGCTCTGTGGTCCCAGCTTCTTCCAGTCTCAGCTGTAGGCATAGGGCTTGTCTCTCTTCCTCTGGGGCTCATTTCTTTCTGGGCTCAACTGCTCTGATCTCTTTGCAAGGTCAGTTGTAGACTCTCAGGCTCATCTCTCTTCCTGGGGCTGTAGGACCCTCTGTGTATCTTCTCTGTGTATCTACTTCCGTGTGAGAGTCTGTTTTATCAGCTCACTAAGGGGGCTGGGACTCAATGCTGAGTAGCACTCTAATGACATGGTTGAATCAAAGCCCTAATCTTAATGTAATTTAATCAGATTTCTCAGCTGAATCTAATACAGTCAAAGGGTTATCATGCCCAGAGGAACAGACCAGTTTACAAACATAATCTATATCTCTTTTTAGAATTCATAAATAATATCAAATTTTCACAATATATAAACACACACATATACACACATGACATACACGTGGACATGTTTGTATGGAGAGAGTTTCAGGGGTGGAGGAAGAAAGAGAAGATAAAACAAATAGGGTAAAATGCTAACAGCTGGTGAATCTGGATAAAGGATGTATGGGTGTTCCTGGCAGTATTTTTAATTTTTAAAATTTTTAGAAATTTGAAATTATTTCCAAAAACATTAAAAATAATGCCATCATGCTCTGCCCACCTTTCCTGCATCCAGAGATGCTGGTACATTAAGGGTGTCATGTTAGTGGTGATGACTCTGTGTGCATTGAAACAACTTTCCAGATGATTCTTGTATCTTCCTAACCACAGCTGGTTGAAAGGAGGGAGATGGAATTTATGGTTGGAAATCACATTTGACATGTTGTTTCCGCCTCTCCCCCCCCCCCGCAGATGGCTCCCTCATCTGTTTGCTCATTCTTTTTCCTCGTTGTCTGCTTGTTTCTTCTTGTAGGAGGCTGAGAAACCAAACCCAGAACCTCTCATGTGGGAGGTGGGTGCTCAACTGCCTGAGCCACATCTGCTCCCCAACATGTTGATTTTTAAATTATAATTCAAAGGTGGTAATCAAGAATC
>PVKH010007182.1:0-20418 GCA_004027955.1 Chaetophractus vellerosus | reverse complement strand
ACAAGGCTGTGAGGTAGGCTGCGACAGTTTAAAGCTTTTTCTGAATGCCAGAAAAATTCATGTCCTTGGAGTTAATGCATTCCTATGGGTGTGGGACCCATTGATTGGGTTGAATTCAGTTGGGAGCCTTTGATTGGAGTACTTCAGTGAAGCATAACTCAGGGTGGGTCTTGACCCTCTTGCTGGAGCCCTATATAAATGGGATAAACATGCAGGGACACACAGAGAAAGAGAGCTGACACTACCTTTTTTGTGAGAGAGGACTCTAGGATCACCTGCAGCCATAGAAAGACAGAGAAAACCCTAGAGGCAGAAAGAGAGATGGGAGTCTGGAATCAACAGAGCAGTAGTTGAAGCAATGAAGTCCGGAGAAGAGGGGAGAGACATGCCATATGTTACTGCCCACAGCTGAGCCTGGGTAGAAAATGAGCCTGGAGGAGAAGGAATAGCCTGGCCACCATTGTGTCTTGCCATGTGGCATGAGTCCAGGATCACCAGCAGCCAATCATTGGTGAGACAGTATCTCTGATAATGCCTTGATTTCAACATTTTCACAGCCTCAGAATTGTAAGCTTGTACCTAATAAATTCCCATTATAAAAGCCAACCCACTTCTGGTATTTGTCATAGGCAACCTGTTAGCAAACTAAAACATAGGCCCATTTATTATCTCAGTTTTACAGATGAGGAAGTATAAACAAAAAGTTTTAATAACGTGCGTTATCATACAGTATGCGATGGTGAGGAGGGAGTTGAGATTGGAACCTAGGCAGACTGTCTCTGGAATCCAAACTCTTAACACCCTGAATACTGCTACATTAGTTTATATGCTCCTTAGCTCTTTAACACAGCTCATGCATACAGCTCTAATTTACCATAAAATGATCTCTCTTTTTTTGCCATTTCTATCCTATTTCAACGGATACTTGTGGATCACATGGGCCCCTATAAAGTTGTTTTATTGTTGCTTTAGATAATGATGCAGATTCTGATGCCAGATCTTCTGTATTTCTGTCACTGTTTCACTGAGATGAGCTAGTAACATTGATTGGTGGCATTGATAATATTAACTTCTCTAATGAATTTGGGGATAATCCATTACTCTATCCTTGTGTTCTATTGTAATGTAAGCATCGCAAAACAGAATTTACATGCAGATCCTCATATCTCACATAGACTATTTCATCCCTACTAATAGGTGATTTTTTCTGACAACAAGGCAAAGCCTGCAGGCTGGCCAGGCAACCATGAGAGTGACTGAATTGTTTTGTGCAATTAATCACACACTCTAGTGACTGGAGCTTAGTTCTTAGATAAATCTCATTTTATTCAACTCTCTCATGCCTCAGCATAAGTACTAACCCAGAAATCACCTTGTTCTCATTAGAAGAGACTGCTAGATGGCCTGCCCCATCAGTTCTTGATATATGCATAGAAATATAATATCTGGATCTTATAGAGAGCATAGCCTTGGCTCAAGTTAGCACCACACTTACAATTTATAACTTATTGAACACCTACCATATGCCAAGAACCAATGTACAAAGAAGAATCAGACAACATCTCATTTCTAAGGCCTTAAAGTCCAATAATGATGAAGTCATATAGTTGAATATATACAACAAAATAACTCAAGCTTTGGTTAGAATGTTACAGAGTATACTGAAAACACAAAGGAATTATCGGTCATTTCTACATTGTGGGATCAGGAAAAGCTTAATAGTTATAATCATTGGCTGGTGAAGGAAAGGAAAGAAATTCTATGCATGAGGAACAGATGAGCAATTGCGTGAAGTGTAAAAGAGCAAGCTGCAGTATTAGAGACCAGTGTAGTGTGTTATGGCTTGGAGGACTTATATAAAGCATAATGAAGAATAAATGATGTGAGGCAGGCAAGGGATGTATCAAGAAGACGCTTTTTAGCAGAATTAGTTTAAAACCAGCTTGCATCCCATGTAAATGGATTTCACAGTCTTGATATGCATTTTTTATGATGGAAATAGATGTACCTTAATGATTACACTTGAGCCCCATTTTGGTTGTTTGATTTATTTTCTCTTATGTGAACATTGCTTTTGGGGAGAGGACAGGATCAACCAATTATCAGGGCTTAGGCCTTTTAAAGTGGTCTCTTCTCCCCAGTTACTCTATATCAGAAGCAGACTTGCATATGGTTGGTAATTCTCCAGGATTGAAATATTTATCTCTCAATTATTTTCTGCTATTGGAGGTCTGAGTAAAAAAAAAGAATAGATTATGAATCAAAAGTTCCCAGAATCCCAGTTTAAGTTTCAACATCCACAAAGCTTAGAAATGGCTACTCTTCACCTTATAAGAAGTAAAACTAGATAAGCAGAAATTCAATGACTTTTCTGGGACCCATCAGAGAAATAACACAAATAAATCATTTCCTATATACCAACAATGAACAATTGGAATTTGAAATAAAAAACAATACCACTTACAGTAGCACAGAAAAAGAAA
The DNA here is from genome assembly GCA_004027955.1 of Chaetophractus vellerosus. Taxonomy (NCBI): domain Eukaryota; kingdom Metazoa; phylum Chordata; class Mammalia; order Cingulata; family Chlamyphoridae; genus Chaetophractus; species Chaetophractus vellerosus. The sequence continues at coordinate 17,935 of PVKH010007182.1, read as the reverse complement.
GAAAAGAATATATATGTATATATCTAATAAATTATGTAAAGGATATATCCTAACTAAACTAACTTTACTAACTAAAAAATGGTAGTAAAATTAAAAGAAGATCTAAATCATTGGGGAAATAGTTCATATTCATGGATTGGAAGATTCAGTGTTGTTAAGATGTCAGTTCTCCCCAACTTGATCTATACATTCAACACAATCACAATCATAATCCTAGCAAGCTATTTGTAGGTATTGATGACAAATATAAAATTTATATGGAAAGTCAGAGACCTAGAGTAGGCAATGTGATCTGAAGAAGAACAAATTGAAGGACTAATGCTAACCAATTTCAAGACTAACTATAAATCTACAATTAAGGCAAAGTATGTCATTGGCAAAAGAATACACACCTAGTTCAATGGAACAGGATAGAGAGACCAGAACTAGATGCCCACAAATATAATGAATTTGGACATATATTTATTTTAAAAAAAAGAAAAGAAAGATATGCAAAACTTGGACTTGTGTCCAAAATATACAAGGAACTCTTAAAATTCAGTAATAAGAAATCAACTAACACCATTTAAAAATGAACAATAAATCTGAACTAAGGAAGATACACAGATGTTAAATAAACACATGAAAAGTGTTCAGCATTATTTGTTATTAGGGAATTGCAAATTAAAATGATAATGAGAAACTACTATACACATATTAGATTGAGTATTTATAGCAGCTGTATTCATAATTGTCAAAACCTAGAAGCAATCAGCATGTCCTTCAACAGATGAATGATTAAACAAATTTTGGTAGATCTATACAGTGGATTAGTATTCAACAGTAAAAATAAATGAGCTATCAAGCCGTGAAAGACACGGAAGAAACTTAAATGCATATTGCTAATGAAAGAAGCCAGTCTGAAAAGGCTTCATACCAGGTAAGGAAAAGTTATAGATATAGTATTCAGATCAGTGTTTGTCAGGAGCGCAGGATTAGGGTAGGAAAGTTGAATAGATAAAACACAAAGAATTTTTTAGGAAGATATAAGTATTCTTTATGCATATGTAATGGTGAAAACATGACAGTAAGCAGTGTCAAAACCTATAGTACTTTAAAGCAGTAAAAGTGAACCTTCACATATGCAAATTTCAAAAATTTAGGAGGATATACCAGGATGGAATATGGACTGTGACAAAAGTATCTAAATCTATTACAAATATATGGAACAAATTCACTTAATGGACTGAGGGAATAAAGTGATGACATAAGTAACCTTGGGAATACGTAGAATCTGTAAGACTAAAGGCAAAAGGAACTCAATGTGAGCACTCTTGTGTAGTTGTTAGCTAATTGAGCCTAGATGCAAGGAATTCCAATTGCAAAGAGCATGCCTAGTATCCAGACCTTGGATTCTAATACCATTCTCCAATAGAAGGCCTTCTGGAGAAATACTTTATCTAGGACTGGGGCAGGAAATACACAAGATATGCCTGGAGCATTTTGTAGTGCCAGAAAGAAATGAAGTGTGCAACACAAGTAAACAAAACCCACAAGGATTGAGGAATGTGAAAGGGATACAGGAATCGACAGAAGCGCAACCTGTGGTCAAATCCGGAACAATCTGAAAAACAAAATAAATGAAGTGGTATTGGATTATAATCCAGAGTATGAAATAAATACCTGTGAGTCCATAGTGATATGAACAAATGTTTGATAATAAATAAACAAGGAATAAATGGTAGAAAATAGAAAAATCTCCTCTGCAGAAGGATCCCAAATGATTTAATTAGCTATTCCTCCCTAAAGAGAGGGGAGCATAAGTCCTTAAGTGTAGGCATCACATAGTGACTTTCTTCCAGAGTGTACAGTATTGAGAGGAAGAAAATTAAGAGTAATTTAACAGTGGAGAAACTTCATAAACACCACTTCAGCCAGGTGATCAAGCATAACATCAACAGTTATAAATCATGTTGATAGGCTGTACCTTGATCTGCTGTAATGAAAATGGCATTTCACTCTGTGATCTTCCTCTCAAAACACATTATCCTATTATAATCCTAAGAAAAATATCAGACAAATTCTAAATAAGGAACTTCCTACAAAATTCTAAATAAAAGACATTTACAAAATAAGTGACCAGGAATCCTCAAAATTGTTACGGTGGTAGAAAACAAAGCATCTGAGAAACTATCACAGCCAAGAGGAGACTAAGGAAATATGACAAATAAATGTAAAATAACATCTTGAATGGGGTGATGGAACAGAAAAAAATACTATGGGAAAACGGAGTAAATCTGAATCAAGTATGGACTTTGTTAATAATAATGTTCCAAAATTGCTTTATAAATTTTGAGAAAAGTAACTTACTAATGTAAGATGTTAACAATAGAGGAAACTCAATGTGGAGTACATGGAACAGTCTGTTCTATCTATGCAATATATCTGTAAATCTTAAAAACAAACAAACAAAATTATCCTCTCCTCACAAACTTATTACCAAGTCAAAGTTCTTTCACTTCATTACCTTGAGCAAAACATTTTTGTTATGTAAACCCTAACATGTATAAAGAGTACATCTGAATATTATGTCATAGTAGATTTGGAGTCCTGATATGTATAACATGGCTGAACCTTGAAGACATCATGTTGAATGAATTAAGGAAGACAAAAAGACAAATATTGTATGATCTCATTGATATGAGATCATTAGAATAACGAAACTCATAGAGTCAGAATCTGGAATATAGGTTACCAGGGGACAGAGTGGGCATAGGAAATGGAAAGTTAAGGCTTAAAATATATGGGATTCCTATTTGGAATGATGTTTTAGTTATAGACGGTGGTGATGATAACACAATGCTGTGAACATAATTAACAACACCAGAAAATATATATCTGAATATGTTTAAAAGGGGAAATGTCAAGCTTTATATATAGTAATAGAACAAAATATTTTAAAAGCTAAAAATCCACAACACTACACTACACAAACTGTGAACCCCAAGTTCAATCATGGACTACAGTTAACTGCACAATGATAAAAATGTGCTTTCATCAATTGTAACAAACATTCTACACCAATGCAAGGATTAGTAACAGGGTGATATATGGGAATCCTGTATTTTAAGCATGATTAAGAAATGTGCACATTAATATTCATTGTGGCATTATTCACAATTGACAAAAGTTGGAAGCAACCCAAGTGTCCACCAACAGATGAATAAATAAATAAAATGAGCTATATACATAAAGTGGGATAGTATTCAGCCATAAAAGGAATGAAATTCTAATATATGTGACAGATGGATGAACCTTGAAGACATCATATTGAATCAAATAAGCCAGAAATAAAATAAACACTGTATCAATTCACTTATATGAAATATCTAGAATATGCATATTAATTGGATCAAATATTAGAATACAGGTTACCAGGGGTTGGAGGTGGGGAATGGGAAGTTAGTACTCAATTGATACAGAGTTTCTGTTTGGGTTGATGGAAAAGATTTTGTAGTAGATGGTACTAACGGTAGCACAACATTGTTAATGTAATTAACAGCACTGAATTGTATATTTGAAAGTGGTTAAAATGGGAAATGTTATGTGGTTTTTATGCTACCAGAACAAAAATTAAGAAATAACCCATATAACTTTATAACATAGAGTGAACTGGAATGTAATCTCTGGATTATGGTTAATAATATAATTATAATAATATTGGCTCATCAGTTGTAACAAAGGTACTACACTAATGCAAAATATTAATAATAGAGAAAAACGTGCCTATTGTTCCAACGGGGACTTTGTACTTTCTGCATGATTTTTCTGTAAACCTGTAACTGCTTTAATAAGCAACAACAGCAGCAGCAGAATCAGATTTGGCCTGTAGCTGAGAAACATTCAACTACATTCCAACGTTTTGGTCTATAATGTGAGAAAAATGTATTTTAGTACATATATCTAATCAAGTACCCTAATCCAACAAACTTAAAGAATTCTTACATATCAGTAAGAAAAGATGAAATGGACATTTAACCATAGAGGGTATTGAAATGCTGATAAACATATGAAAATCTACTCATCTTTATTAGTCATCAAAAAACTGCAATTTAAAAATCACAATAAGATAGCCATCAGAATGACTAAAAGCAGAAAGCAGACAATACCAAGGGATGGTGATAACGTCGCAACTGGAAATTTCTGCATTACTGGTGGGAGTATAAATTCTTATATCTACTTTGGAAGAAATTTTGAACATGTAAATATCTTAAAATTCAGTAATTTTGTTCTTAATTATGTAGCCACAAAATCTCACACGTATGTTCATCAGATGAAATGTGCAAGAGTGTTCACAATGGCTTCATAGGCCAAATCTTGCAGCACTGTGGTGTCCATAAGCAGTGAATGATTTTAAAATATGTTCATGCAGTAGAATACACCAATGGGAAAGAGCAAACTATAATCATAGAAACATAATATCAAGCAAAAGAGATCAAACAAAATTATATATACACTATTCTATTTTTATATAGTACAAAATATTCAAAATTAAGACACATTTAGTCACTAATATACTCAGTGATCTACACAACATTTGGAAAAGTAGCTGTTTGCTTATTTTAGATGTTGTTCCATCAATAAAGGAATTTTGATTATTCAACTCATTCTTTCATTGATTCTAAAAGAGTAATTGCAATACTTTTCACTTTCAGAAAATCATTTCAATATGTTAATATTATTAGCACTAGATTGCTTATTCCTGTCTGCTGAAAAGTTATAAATATACAATATACCATTATTGGTCTATAATTTTATATTAAATATGAAAAAATTTATACTATGAAAATTGGATCTCTTTATATGCTGCATTCTTTGTAGTACACAGCCTGCAGTGACCTGAAGTATCATATTTAATCATCACAAGTTCCATTTAAATTATTAGGAAATAGGAAGTCTTGGAGGTGATTCTCCCATGTTAAGAGAATTAATTAGGAAAATGTATAAAGGACTTTGAACCCAAAGTAAAAATATAACTTTAACTTTCAAACTATGACAGGAAAAATTTTATATCACAAATGTTAAGCACACATATTTTTTCTAATCAATTATCTTAATATAATTCTGGAAAAAATTTTAAATACACACACATATACATATACACATATATACACAGCAAAGATGTACTTTGCTGGCCCAAAAAGAGCCACATCTCCTGACACTCACTAGCTTGTGCAGTCCCCTTTCACACTGAACCTGAGCTTGGCCAAAATGCTTGTTTGGGTAATGGATCATTTGTAAGTGTGATGAATGCAGAGGTCTGACACAAACGCTTCCACTAGGCTTACCCTCTTGGAATCATCTCTCTTGGAAACCAGCTACCATGCTGCAAAGAAGTTTGGATTCAATTACCAAATGATGAGAGTTCTTGTGGAACGAGGCCCTGGAGGAAGGAAGGTCATTTTGGACATCCCAGTCTCCACTGACTACCCAGCTGAACGCAGTTGCATAAGTGACCTGACTAGTACATGTGCAGTATAAGAACAGACGAGCTGCTCACAGTCAACCACAGAATTGTGAGAAATAATAAAATCTCACTGTTTTAAGCCACTAAGTTTTTCAGTGCTTTATTGTACAATGATAGATAATGGAAATATACAAATATGAAAAAATGTTTCTTCTTAGTGAAATTTTCCATGAATTTGTTTTCAGACATTATTTTGCTTGAAGTTCTTCAGTAGAATGTGAGGAGATGTTTTCCTCTACATGATTCATTTAGCATGCCTCATAATGGATTATATAGATATATAATGTTTCATTGCTCCTCAGAGACTTGTTTAGAAATGACAAGTCCTGCAGGGGATCCATAGTTAATTTTTTTTTAAAAGCATGTGGCTATAAATAGCAGGGAAGAGTAAGCCAGCAGTGTAATGAGACTCTTAAGGCAATTTCAAACAATTCCTAAGTAATTTCCCATGGAGATGCAACTGAAATCTGAGTTCTCAGAGATGTTATACTGATTAAAGCTTCGTCAAATTCTTAAAGGAATAAACAGACTATAGATCTGAAGAAATTAAAAGCTCATACATGGATTAAAAGTATTTATTGACTTAAGTGAGTTGAAAGTTATTTTCCATTTCAGAAAGCAAACATTTTTTTAGAGTTTGGATTATATAAACTTGTGTTTTGTGAACTATAACACAAACATAGGAATTTAATGTATATTTTACACTTTTAAAAAGCCTTAGCACATAGTTTTGATTCACATATCTTCGGATGAAGTACAGAAAATAAACAAAGGTGGTCTGATAATACTGAAAGCGCTGTAGATATTCTCCAGGAATACTGCATATGATGCACTATTATAATTTTGGGGTCATATGTTTTATTTATATAGGGCCACAATGTGATGATTTTTCTCACAAAACAAAATATGCTGCTACCAATTCCTGAAGTTTGCTGCTATCTTCCTTTTGAGAAGGGTAAAGATATTATTTACTAATTTTTGAAACACTTTATTCTACAATCAGTGGGAATTAGGTAAAGCTACAGAAGGAAGAAATTGTAATACTAGGAAATTGTCTAAAGTGACTGTGGTCCCCTGGGAAGGACTGAGGACCCCCTTCTAAAGAATTTCTCTACTAATCTGAGGAACTTTGAAATAAACCCACCTAAATGCAAGACCAATTATTCCAATCCGTGCCATTATTATCAATAAGTGTGGTATATATATTGACTAGATAGTGTTAATCAAAGAGAAGACATGATATGGGGAAAGGGGAAGCAGCTAAGAGCAAGCGGAAATAGAAGTAGTACAATTAGTAAATCTAGTGAAAAAAAAAACATGAAAGAGTGAGAGAGAAGTTCTTTTGGAAATAAATAAATCAATAAGCATAAACAAAACTGTGGAATTGCTTCAATTATATAAACCTAGAGTGATGGCAGCCAAGAACCCAGAGTGTCATTCAACATATTCCTCTCCTAGATGACGTAGCAATAATCCCTTCTTGATACAAAAACATCATAATAATAAATTCTACATATCAATAAAACAATGATTAGGACCGGAATCTCATATGGTTTAATTAGATTCACCTGTGGAAGTGTCTATGGCAGTGTTTAAAACAAGTTTATGATAAAGACAAAGAATGAGCTTTTGGAGTACTTCTGATGTTTATTCACTGGAATATTTCCTTGAATTCAATATTATATAGTAAATTATATGTTGTGTAGCAATATTGGATTGTTTGATGTTAGACTATCACTGCTGTTTTGAAGAAAACTATATACCAGGGTGAAATATAGTTCATTCTACTACTGTCCTGTTTAAAGTTGTAAGAATCCATAGTAATCTAGGTATCTTGCTCTTGCCACTGTCCAATTTTGGTATTGTCTAGAGTCAAGAAGGAGAAATAGAAGAGGTAATCAATACTATGCTATAAAAAGAAATAATTTTATGGTGCTATGACTTAATAGTTATGTGATATTGGACCAATGTTTTCCATTCATAGAAGAAGGATAGAATTTCTATATAATACTGATTTTCAAAAAAATAAAGGGAGTATTTTTAAAATATGGTCTGGCGATAGCTTTTATTCCAGGGTTCGCAGTTCCCCCACATAAAAATGGACAGAATAACTAGATAGCAAAATTATATAAAAAAAAAACCAAGAAAATCATAGACTATATTTTTAACAAATCTAGACAGCAAACTGTATTGGGAGTCCACAAGGACGCCTGGTTTGGAGGAGATTTCCTAGAAGAACTCACAGGACACAGCATGAATATGATTTATTACAGACAGGATATGAAGCAAAATCAGCAAAGGGAAAGCTGCCTGGAGCAAAGTCTGGAGGACACCAGGTGCAAGTTTCCAAGCCTCCTCTCACATGGGGTCACACAGGATGCAATTAATTCCTCCAAAATTGAATTGCAACAGCACATGTGAAACATTGTCTACAGGGAAGTACATTAGAGGCTCAGTACCCAAGGTGTTCACTGGGGGACGGTCATGTAGACACCCTCTGCCTAGCATCTGCTCAAATCCCAAGCTCCCAGAAGAAAAGCAGTTGGTCAGTATAAACGATTTTTTTTTGTTTTGCACAAACAGCTTAGTCACAGTGAGATAAAGGTAACTCTCTAAATTCAAAGTCTCCAGATGTCAGACAAAGGCCAAACTTGCATGCAGAGCTTTTAAAGATTGAAGTCTTGACCTGCTATATAAAGTCTTCTTTGCACCCAGAGTACACCACAAAATGCCAAAATACAATCAGAAGGGAACAAACCACCAAAAGCCACAGAACTATATAGTATCAGGGTCTATGTGGAAGGAAGAAGAAAGCAACAATGCAATATCTGCTTGACCTCTCCAAAAAAGAAATCTTCAAAATAAGCAACAGGTATTCTCTGGAAAGCACAGAAGGCCAATTTTTAAATAAAACTGAAACAGGGAAGTGTTTTATCAAGCCAATATGGACAAAGCAAGATGCCTGCCATAAGAAGGACCGGGCAGTCTAGTCACTATGAGCTCGTAAAACTTGACTCACAAGAGTTCTATTCTATGATAAGACCTCACACTGAGAACAATTTGTCACACAGTGAGATTGTCTGCTGAATGTTGAATTTAAGTCAACTCTGACAGCTGAGACATAGGACAAGGAAAGAGGAAATCTAAACTTAAGTGCTGAAGGTGAAAAGAACCAGAAAATCTCAGAAAACTAGTTGGTATATTTTGCACACTACACAAAACACAATCCTAATTATACCTAGTGTAGCAGCTTGGTATTGTTCATGAATTCCAAAAATAGATATTGGATTATGTCTGTAAACTGGTCTGTTCCTCTAGGTGTATTATACTGTATTAACTTCAGAAGTTTCAATTTTACTTGATTAAATTATACTTAGGGCTTTGGTTGGGTCACCTCAGTGGGATGTTGAGCCCCTGCCCCCTTGGTGGGCAAGGTCTCACAGAGAAAACAACAAGGCAGAGGAATTAGTTGGAGTTTTGACTTGGAGCCCTGGGAAGTTAACACACAGGAGAAGAACACAGAGGAATAGAAACAGCTCCATAGACATGGCAGAGGCCCCAGGAAGAGAGAGAGAGTCTGATAGTCTACAGTTGACCTTGTGGAGAAAACAGAGCAGCTGAGCCCAGGAAGAAACAAGCCCCAGGGAAAGACAAACCTCATACAACCCTACAGCTGAGACCAGAAGAAACTGGGACCATGGAGCCTTAAAAGGAAGAAGGCAGGCTGAAACCTTGCAGACATTGGCAGCCATCTTGCTCCAACATGAGGCAACAGACTTTGGTGAGGGAAGTAACTTACATTTTATGGCCTTGTGACTATATGCTTCTACCCCAAATAAATACCCTTTATAAATGCCAACAGAGTTCTGGTATTTTGCATCAGCACCTCTTTGACTAATACACCTTCTTCTAAAAATTCAGTGAAACCAACTTCACATAAACAATGAACAACAGAAAAGTTACCTAGATTAAATCCTACACAAAATTACTATGAAAATAGTAAAAGAGAAAGATAACATCTGTAAAGGTACTGAAATTTTGCCACAAAGATATGCCCATAAAACAGATCAAAACTGAAACTTACAATTTCAAAGCAAGTTAAAATAACAAGAAGAGAATACAGAGGGCTGTGGGAAGATGGATTCAGATTAGGCAGATAAGTCTCAGCTCTCTCACTAAAACAATTGTGAAAGAGCCAAAAGCTGCCTGAGGGACCTGCTTCAGGGGTCAGCAGACCAGGACAGTGCTATACAATACCCAGGAGGGTGAGAGACAGAGAGAGATGAAGAAGCTGAAATAACAAACTGTGAGAGAGGAAGCCTCTAGGCTGTGGGGAAGGGCTCCCTTCCCCCACCTCTGAGATATTCAGTGGGGGTAAAACCCCTGGTTCACTGCAATTGACTGAGAAGGGAGCAGATATCTTCCTCCCTGTCAGCTGCTACCAGGGAAAAGGGAGGAGGAATCAGGGGGATTTTCTTCAGTGAATTTGGCCAGCAGAGCCCACTTTGAATCTCAGCTCTGGCCAGTTGCAAACAAAGGAAATCCTAAAGAGATACACCTCTATGGAAAGGTATGCCAATGAGCATCATCTGCTGGCCAGTATGGAAATTACATGGACAAAAGCTGCTTTTACTGCTCTCTTTACCCCACCCCTGGGAGAAAGCCTGCAGCTCATTAGTTAGTCCCTGGCATGATTTTGATATCTTAAGCTAGGCAGTTTTAAAGTCTTAGGATAAGTTGAACCAAATATCAAAGAGAAGCTGTGAAAAAATAATAACAATAGACAAGAAAAAGAAATTAGCCATCAGAGTAAATTCACCAACATAGCAGATGCCCAGACATCAGCAAAAAATTACAAGCCATATTAGGAAACAAGAAGAGATGGCCCAGCCAAAGGAAGAAACCAATATCCTGAAGTGATTCAGGATTTTAGGCAATTAATCAATGATAATCACACAAATCTCCTAAATCAATTTAAAGAATTGAAAGAAAATATGACTAAAGAGATAAAGGATATTAATAAGACACTGGATGAGCATAAAGAACAATTTGAAAGTCTCCAAAGAAAAGTAACATACCTTATGGGAATGAAAGACATAACAGGTGGGATTAAAAATACATTAGAGGCACATAAGATATTTGAATTGCTCGAAGGCAGAATTGTTGATTTTGAAGACAGAACATCTGAACTGGAAAAGACAGGAGAACAGAAAGAGAAGAGAATGGAGGAAAAAATAGTTCTCAGGGAATTGAATGACAATGTGAAATGCAAAAACATATGCATTCTCAGTGTCCCAGAAAGAGAAGAAAATGGAAAAGAGGAAGAAAGCATATTTGAGGAAATAATGGCTGAAAACTTCCCTACCCTTATGAAAAACACAAATAGCTATATCCTAGAAGGACAATGCACCCTCAAACAGAATAAACATGAATATACCTACTTTGAGACACCTACTATTTAGAATTACAAATATCAGAGATAAAGAGAAGATTTTGAAAACAGCAAGAGAAAAGCAGTGTATCACATGCAAGGGAAACTCGATAAGATTAAGTGCCAACTCTCATCAGAAACCATGGAAGATAGAAAAAAATAGTATGAGATATTTAAGGTATTGAAACAGAAAAGATGCCAGCCAAGAATTCTCTATCTGGCAAAGCTGTCCTTAAACAATAAAGGGGAGTTCAAAGTATTCACAGACAAAAATTGATAGACTATTTAACCAAAATTTCCAGAATTACAGGAGATACTAAAGGGAGTGCTGCATCCTGAAAGGAAAAAACAAGGGCAAGAGTCTTGGAGAAGAGTGTAGAAGTGAAGATCATTAGAAAGGGTGAATTAAAGGGCAAAAAGATAGACTGTAGTATGATATGATAACAGGAAGCCAAAGATCAAAATGGATGAAGTAAGCAATACCTTTCAGTTATAACATTGAATATTAATGGCTTGAACTCCCAATCAAAAGACACAGACTGATAGAATGGATAAAAAAATGAGCCTTCTATATGTTGCCTACAAGAAACTCACCTAGATGTAAGGACATAACCAGGTTAAAGGTGAAAGGTTGGAAAAAGATACCGCATGCAAATAGTAACCAAAAAAAGAGCTGGAGGAGTGATAGTAATATTGGACAAAATAGATTTTAAATGCAAAACTCTTATAAGGGATGAAGAAAGTCATTATATATTAATAAAAGGGACAATTCAACAAGAAGAAATAACCTTTTAAATATTTATGCAACTAACCTCAGTGCCCCAAAATACATGAGGCACAGACTGGCAAAGCTGAAGGGAGAAATAAATGTCTACAATAATAGTTGGAGACTTCAATACACCACTCTCAGTATTTTATAGAACATCTGGACAGAGGATGAATAAAGAAACAGAGAGCTTAAATACTATGGTAAATGAACTGGACCTAACAGACATCTATAGAGAATTTCACACCAAAACAACAAGATATACATTTTTTTCAAGTGCTCATGGATTCTTCTCCAAGATAGACCATATGTTGTGTCACAAAACAAGTCTCAATAAATTTTAAAAGATTGAAATAAACCAAAACACTTTCTCTGATCATAGTGTAATGAAGCTGGAAATCAATAATGGATGGAAAATGGGAAAATTCATAAATACATGGAGATTAAACAACATACTCTTAAACAATCAGTGGGTCACCAAAGAAATTGCAAGAGAATTCAGAAAAACATTGACACAAATGAAAAGTGAGAACACAACATATCAAAAGCTATGGGACATGAATCAATGCCCCTGTGGCATAGGCTGAGGAAAGGCAGCCTCCAGCCATAACCCACTAAACTGATTGAGCAAGCCATAGCCTATGGGCAGCTCATTCCCCCTCAAGAATAAGCAAAATGGAGCCGATAAGGGCCATCACTCCTTCCCCAACCCCTCCCACAGTCCAAGACCTCCTAGCCCACTCCCCCCTGGCCATTTGGCCCCAGGCTGTACTTGATTTCCCCGCCTATTGATGTACTGTATAAATTCATATCCACCACCTTCCACGGGTGGGCTGAAGTGTTTCTTCAGACCCCCGCCATGCTGGTGGGGGAGATGAAGTCTATTCTTCAGACCCCCTATGTTGGGAGAACTTCCCCATAAACTTCCTGCCTGCAAATAAATAAATAAATAAATAAATAAAATTATGGGACACTACAAAGGCAGTGTTGAGAGAGAAATTTATAACCCTCTGTGATTACATTAAAAAAGAAGAAAAGAGCTAAAATTGATGATCTAACTGCACACCTGGAATAACAAGAAAAAGAGCAGCAAACTAATCCCAAACCAAGCCAAAGGAAAGAAATAGTAAATATCAGAGCAGAAAAAAATGAAATCAAGTACAGCAACAACAAAAATGAGAGAGAGAATCAACAAAACCAAAAATTGATTCTTTGAGATGATCAACAAAATCGATGAATGCTTAGCTAGACTGACACACACAAAAAAGAGAGAAAATGCAAATAAATAAAATCAGAAATGAGAGGGGGGACATTGCCACTGACCCATAGAAATAAGAGATTTCATTAGAGGATACTTTGAACAACTGAATGCCAAAAAAACTATAAAATGCTGATGAGATGGACAAATTCCTAGAAACACATGAAACCACTGCACTGACTTCAGAAGAAATAGAAGACCTCAACAAACCAATCACAAGTGAAGAGATTGAAACAGTCATCAAAAATCTCCCAAAGATGAAAATCCTGGGACCAAATGACATCACAGGTGAATTAAACCAATCATTCAAAAATGAACTAATACTGATCTTCCTCAAGCTCTTCCAAAAATTTGAGCAAAAAAGAATGCTACCAAGCTCATTCTATGAAGCCAACATCACCCTAATACCAAAACCAGATAAAGATCCTATGAAAAAAGAAAAATATAGACCATATCTCTAATGAATATAGATGCAAAAATCCTCAACAAAATACTTGCAATCCGAATCCAAAAGCACATTAAAAGAATTGTAAACCACAATCAAGTGGGTTTTATCCCAGGTATACAAGGGTGGGTAGTGCATCACAAGAAAATCAATTAGTGTAATAAACCACATTGATAAATTGCAGAAGAAAAATCACATGATCCTCTCGATTGATTCAGAAAAGGCATTTGACAAAACACATCACACTTTCTTGATAAAACACTCCAAAAATATGAGTAAGAGGAAGGTTTCTCAATATGGTAAAGTACATATATGAAAAACCTGCAATAGCATTGTATTCAATGGCAAAAGGCTGAAAGCTTTCCTGCTGAGATTAGGAACAAGACAAGGATGTCCACTGTCACCATTATTATTCAATATTGTGCTAGAAGTTCTAGCTGGAGCAATTAGGCTAGACAAAGAAATAAAAGGCTCCCAGATAGGAAAGGAAGAAGTTAAACTTTAACTATTCACTGATGACATAATCCTATCTCTAGAAAATCCTCAAAAATCCACAACAAAGCTACTAGAATTAGTAAATGCAAAGTGGCAGGAAACAAGGTTAATATGCAAAAATCAAAAATATTTCTTTATACTACTGATGTACAATCTGAGGAGGAAATCAGAAAAAAAAATTCCATTCATGATAGCAAATGAAACTCAAATATTTAGGAATAAACTTAACCAAGGAAATAAAGGACCTGTATTTAGAAAGCTATAAAACATTGCTAAAAGGAACCGAAGAAGACTTAAATAAATGGAAGGACAGCCCATATTCATGGATTGGAAGACTAAATATCATTACAATTCTACTAAACTGATTTACAGATTCAATGCAATCCCAATAAAAAATCCCAAAAGCTGGTTTTTTTTGAAATTGAAAAGCCAATAACCAAATTTATTTGGAAGGGTAAGGGGCCCGGAAGAGCAAAAAACTCTTAAAAAAGAAGAATGAAGCTGGATGACTCTCACTTCCTGACTTTAAAGTTACAGTGGTAAAAACAGCATGGTACTGGCACAAAGACAGACAGATTGACCAACGGAACCGAATCAAGAACTCAGAAATTGACCCTCACATCTACAGTCAAGTGATTTTTTATAAGGCTGTTAAACCCACCGAGCTGGGCCAGAGCAGTCTATTCAACAAATGGTGCTGGGAGAACTGGAAAGTCATATCCAAAAGACTATTTCAAACCTTATACAAAAATTAACTCAAAATGGATCAAGGACTTAAATATAAAAACAACAACCATAAAACTCCTAGAAGAAAATGTAGGAAAACATTTTCAAGATCTTTTGGTAGGTAGTAGTTACTTAAACCTTATGCCCAAAGCACGAGCAACAAAAGGAAAAATAGATAAATGTGACCTCCTCAAAATTCAGCACTTTTGCACCTAAAGGGCTTTGTCAAAAGGGTGAAAAGGAAGCCGATTAATGGGAGAAAATATTTGGCAGTCACATATCTGATAAAGGTTTAATATCCATGATATATAAGGAGATCATACAACTCAACAATAAAAAGACAAACTATCCAATTTTAAAAATGGGCAAAAGACTTGAAAATACAAATGTCCAAAGAGGAAATACAAATAGAGAAAAAGCACATGAAAAAATATTCAACATCACTAATGATTAGGGAAATTCAAATCAAAACTACAATGAAATATCATTTCACACCTATTAGACTGGCTGCTATTAAAAAGTCGGAAAATGGTAAATGTTGGAAAGGATATGGAGATATAGGAATGCTTATTCACTGTAGTGGGAATATAGAATGTTACAGCCACTATGGAAGACTGTTTGGCAGTTTCTAAGGAAGTTGAGTATAGACTTGCCGTGGGACCCAGCATTACCATTGCTAGTATATATCCAGAAGAACTGAGAGCAATGACAAGAATAGATATCTGCACACTGATGTTCATAGTAGCCTTATTCACAATAGTCAAAAGTTGAAAACAACCCAGGTCCATCAACTGATGAATGGATAAACAAATTGTGGAGTATGCACATGATGTGATATTATGTAGTGGTAAGAAGAAATGTAGTCTTGAAACATGATAAAATAGATGAACCTGGAGGACATCATGTTGAATGAAGCAAAAGGACACAAAAGGACAAATACTGTATGAGTGCCCTATTATGAGCTATACATATTATGTGAAATATAAAAATGTGAAATATGAATATGGGTGAATTGCTTATATAAGACTGTTTTTCTTTGAAGATGAACAAATGTAAGTCAATACTACGGAATGTTAATATCGGACAAAAAAAAAACCCATTATACTAAATGAAGGAGACCAGACACAGAGTACTACATATTCTATAATTCCATTTATATAAAATGTAAATATAAATCAATTTAAAAAGATGAAATGAAATTAGTGGTTATGTAGGTCTAAGAAAGGAATATTAAGGGGTGTGGAGTATTTCTTTTTGCAGTAATGAAATTGTTCTAAAATTTTTGAGATGGTGAATGTACAACATTGTGATTAAAAGCCATTGATTATACAATTTGGATAGAATATCCAGAAACAGTTGCTATGTACAGTGGGGGAAGCATAAAGAGATTGAGAGGTGAGGAAATTTCTTGTTCGTTTGTTTGCCTCTTTCTTGTTTATTATTATTATTATTGAAATAATGAAACTGCTCTACTAATGATTGAAGTGATGAATGCACAACTGTGTGATTATACCAAATACCATTGATTGTACACTTTGTATGAATTGTATGTTTTATTGACAACTGTTAATAAAATTGACTTGTTTAAAAATAAAATAAAATGCAATAAGGGCTTTGTGTTCTAGATAGTAAAAAAAGAGAACACCAGACATGAAAATAAAATATAAATCAGAATTAGATAAACTAAAAACTAAGCCGAGAAACTGAGGGAAGGAGTAGAAATAAAAAAAAAATTATTTCAGAAAAAGCCACTAAATTAGAAGGATCTCAAGAAAAAACAAATAGAACAGTTAATATTATAGAGAAATAAATTTAAAACTGAGGAAAATTTAATTATCAGGAAGAAATTAAGAATTATAAAGGATTAAGAAAATGTGACATCCCTGTCCTGATTTTGTGATAATCAGGGTAGGCTAAACATTCGCTATATTAGAAACCATGCATGTGTCCCCAGACCTAGTTTTTCTCCCTAGGTCTGTTTTTTTAGAATGCTGGTGATGAACTAAGCCTGACTTATTATATGACCATCCTGTATGGAAAAAGATACTTTGGGTATGTTTGGTCAACCTTAAGAATATAGCAGGGGGACAGACATGGCTTGGGTGGTTGGGCATCCATCTCCCTTATGGAGGGACCTGGGTTCGATCTGCAGGACCTCTTGGTAAAAAGAAAAAAAAAATGTGACAAATATTAGAGATAGGCAAAGACTCAAAATACAAATAACTGGGGTCCCAGAAGAAAAAAAAAAAAGCAAGGGAATAAAACAAATATTTAAAGTGACAATTCAAGGAAGATTTGCTAAAATAAAGATAAAATAAAGATATAAAACTATATATTGAGAGATCACACTGAATTTTTGATAACTGAGCCCAAATAACCACCATGCAAAACTACACTAAAATCCTAAACTTAAAGAAAAAGAAAAGAAATTTCTAGGATATCTAGAAATAAAAGAGCTCAAAACTAAGGGAAATAAAATCAGATTATTCACAGATTATTTGACAGCAGTGCTTTATGACAGAAACAAAACAAAACAAAACAAAAACCTGGAAACCGTATATTCAAGATGATATAAATATTTCATCCAGAAAAAAAACAACTTTTAAATATAAAAAGCACAAACAGCTATCAACAAGGAAGGACTTAGGAAATATTTTTCTCATGAACACTTATTGAGGAATCTATTAGAACACAATATTAAGAGTCCTACAGGACCAAAATGAGGCAAATTGAATTTAATAGTGATAATAATTACAAAAGATTGAAACCTAGCAAATATTTTTATATATACATTGGTTCACAATTATATTAAAATAAAAGATAGATCATCTTCAGAGTATGATAGGAAAATATTTTGAAAATTGGTAAATAAAGCAAAAGAATCAAGCATATGTCTCACTTTTTCCTGTATGAGTTCTACCACTGGATGACCAAGTAGTAGTACCGGGAAGTATCTACTTATCAATTATTATAATTAATAATTGAATAAAAAGTGATAGAATTAGAATATAAACATCTTGTAACTCCCATAATAGTTATAGACATTAAACATCAATGACCAACAATATCACAAAAATAGTCAGCCAACAACTAACTATAGTCTTGCAAAGGAGATGGAAGTTAAGTATGACATAGTCATTGAATCCAGATGCCCATTTGCAGGAAACAAAGAGGGTATTGCAACGTATTTATTTGTACCATGAGTATGCAATCAGCAAAACCCAGACTAGGTTCTTCACAGAAATATTGATGGGGAAAGAAAAAGGAGAAGGGAAAACCTAGATTAAAGATTTAAATGATATATATAT
>PVKH010007181.1:0-20422 GCA_004027955.1 Chaetophractus vellerosus | reverse complement strand
ATAACCTTGGCCAGCAATTAGATATGATATAGTTTTACGATATTTTAGCTGGCTGTGTCAGGGGAACATCTAAGAAAGTTTAACTCTCTCCAAAAAAGACCACCAAAACAGGGCATTCTTCTGGCCTTTGTAATTTCTCCTCTAATTGAGTTGAGACCATGAGAGGGCAAGTCTGAAAACATAATGCAACATGACAGAGTGAAGTATTAATGCAACCTGTGCCTTCAAAAGCAATGAGTCATGGAAGTTATCCAAATCTGAAATTTTTGCAATGAGGGATAATGAATCAAATTTATATTTCAGTCAGTTTGAGTTATGTTATCTCTCATGTGATTCATGCCATTTTACCAATTTCATCCATCTAATGTATTCTCTTAAATATTTTAGTAGTTTTTCTTAATTCTTTCTGATATAATACTTTATTTTATACTGTAACTTCTAGAGAGAAAAATGCAATTTGGAAGAGAAGGTCCACCTTGGAGAAAGAATGCAAAATAAAAGAATGAATCAAGAAAAATTAAATTTAGTGCTGTAATGAAAGAAAAAATAAAAGGCCTGATAAAATCAGAAGACATAGCAAACTTCTCTAACCCCAAAGCAACATGCATTAAATAAATTGCATTTTAATACATAACATAAAGGGAGAAAGTCTGAAAAAAGAAACATAATTAGCCAAGTAAAATTCTCACCTCATGTACAGACAATAGTTATTTCTGGTCCGAAATATTAAAAACAAATCTTGACAGAAAATGGCAGAATATTGCTATATAGGCCTAATATCAAAAGAAAAAAGGAGAATCCAAACATCTCAGCTGATAAAAAAATCTCCCTAATAGAACTGCCACAAATCACAAAGTCAATTATATAAAAAAAATAAAAAATAAAGCACCCCATACTGAATTTTAAAAACTTAAGTAAGCACTTGCATAAAGAATTCCTTGAATTAGAAATTTCAAAATTCAGAACATAAATGGACACATAAGTTCATTCACTATGAGAAAAATTTTCAATATTAGGATAAATATTAACATGTCAACATGTGAAACGAGAGTTAACCAATCTCAGCAAAGAAATTTTAAAAACAGACTAAATCATCTTAAAAATATATATTAAATTACATAGCATCCTTGAGGGAATAGATAAAACTTCAAAGTTAATAATGGAGATTTAAGAAAGACATAATAATGGCTAAAGGAACAAATCAAAACAATAAAAGAAACAAAAATACTCAAAGAGAAATTGATTGTAATAGAAGAGGAGAAAGGTAGAGAAAACAGGCATAATAGGAAATTTTAGTGAGGAAAATATAAAGTTAAAAAATATTTTAAAATATAATTTTAAAAATCCAGAAATAAAAGTTGTTCTTAAACTACATATTGGAAAAGATTGCAATATGCCTAGAAAAATTGATCTTCAGTGTCCAACTCCAATATATTTCTTTAAAGATACAGAAAAATATCCTCAGAATTCCCAGACAAAAAGACAAAGATACATATCATTAAAAGAAAATGTGATGGAATTATAATTCTAGATAAAGATACCCAAACAAAGACAATGGTGGGATAATTTGAGTTTCAATAACTCAAGGAAAGAAGTCAAGGAGTTAGCATCCAGCCAAGCTATTCTTCAAGTATAAAAACTATAGAAAACGGCAATCATGAAAGAACCCTAAGGATACTGTATTTCTGACGTACTCCTGCAAGATCAATAACAGGACAAACCTCATCCAGCCAGAAGATGATTTGAGAAACTTTAGCCAAAGGACTGATTTTGAGCACTAAGGAGGTTCAGTTGTATATCTAAGATCAAAACTAAGTTGGGGCCAATGATGGAAGATAAAACTCCCATGAACCAAAAATTATAAGTATTCTCATTAATAACTCCTGTTGAATGGAAAAATAAGAAAACCAAAATTTCAGACTTTATAAATAATGAACTCTACATATATCAGAATTTATATGATATAGTTAAAGAAGAATTAAAGGAAAATTCATCATTTTAATCCTCATATTAATAAAAATAATGAAATGATGTTAAATGAATTAAATTCCCTCTTCAACAAATAGAAAAAGAGTAATATGGTAAACTAAAAGAAAGCACAAGAAAAGAAATAAAGTAAATGCATATTTAATAAAAAATATAAGGTCAACAACTAAAAAATAAAGACCTAATTAAAAACTCAAAATGTTGGTTCTTTTATAAAACTAACAAAATTGTCATATAGATAACCTAATCAAGAAAAAAGTGAGAGTACAAATGTGCCAAAAAGTAATAACAAAGGGAAAATAGCAATTGAAGCAGGAGTTTAAAATATTAGAAGAATACTTTGCATAATCTTATGCAAATAAATTCCATAACTTAGATGAGGTAGATATCTTAGGAAAATAGAATTAATCAAAATTGGCTGTAGTAGAGATGGAAAGTTTAAACAGATAAAACATCCATAAGATAGAAAATAAGAGAGAAGAGAGTTATTAAAGAACTACCCAACAAAGACACTAGTTCCTAATGATTCCCAAGGGAATACTACCATAACTTCAAAGATAGATAATTCTATATAGATATCTGCACAGAAATTAAGAAAACTTTAAAATATTTTGGAGGTAAGAATTACAGTGATTCTAAACTGAACAAATACAGCATAAAAAACACATTCCCGGTGGGAAAATGGCATCAGACTAACAAGCAGAGCTCAATGCTCTCACAAAAACAAAAGAGAAAGAGCCAAAAGTTGTCTGAGGGACCTGCTTTGTGGGTCAATGGAATAGGACAGTGTTACACAACTCCCAGGGGGGTGAGGGACAGAGCAACAAAGAAGCCAAAACAATAAACATGAGTTACCAAGCCCCTGCAGTGGCTGGGAAGGGCTCCCCTCCCCCACCCCCAAGATATTAAGCTTGGGTAAAAGCCCTGGTTACTACAACTAACCAAGAGGGAAACAGCCATTTTCCTCCCTCTCAGCTGTTTCAAGGGAAAAGGGAGGCAGAGGCAGAGGGCTTTTTTTCAATGAATTTGGCCAGCAAAGGCCACTTTGAATCTCTGGTGGAGAATAAGTAAATGAGGTCGTATTAAAATATGTTCATAAAAACATCAAGTTCAGGTCCTGCCCTCATCAAGATGGCAGAGTGAGATGCTTCAGGGCAATGTTCACCCACAGGAGCTTTAACAACTAGCAATAACTGGCAGAAATATCTTTGAATCTCAGCTCTGACCAGACCAAAACAAAGGAAAGCAGAGATTGAAAGAAAGACCTCCTTAGATAGGTGCACTGGTGAGCATCATCTATGGCTGGTCTGAAAATTGCATTGACAAAAACTGTACCCTAATCCTGAGAGAAACCTGTGGCCCATTAGTGAGTCCCTGACATGATTTTGATAACTTAAGCTGGGCAATTTTAAAGACTTAGAATAAGTTGAACCAAATATCCGAGAAGAGCTGTGGGAAACACACACACACACACATACACACACAATAGGCAAGAGAGAGAAATTGGTCATCAGAGAAAATTAGCCAACATATTCAAATGCCTAGACAACAGCAAAAAATTACAAGCCATACTAGGAAACAGGAAGAGATGGACCAGACAAAGGAGCAAGCCAAATATCCTGAGGAGATGGATTTAAAATAATTAATCAATGATAATAACACAACTCTCCTAAATCAATTCAAATAATTGAGAGAAAATATGAGTAAAGAGATAAAGGATATTAAGAAGACACTGGGTGAACATAAAGAACAATTAAAAATCCTGCAAAGAAAAGTAGCAAGCCTTAGGGGAATGAAAGACATGATAAATTAGAATGAAAGACATGACAAATTAGAGACACATAAGAGCAGATTTGAATTACTCGAAGCCAGAATTAGTGATTCCAAAGACAGAACATCTGGACTGGAAAAGAGAAGAGAACAGAAAGAGAAGAGAATGGAAAAAATGGAACAGAGTCTCAGGGAACTGAATGACAACGCAAAGCGCACAAACATTTGCATATTGGCATCATAGAAGGAGAAAATAGAAAAGGGGCAGAAAGAATATTTGAGGAAACAATGACTGAAAACTTCCCAACCATTATGAAGGACATAAATATAAAATCTAAAAAGGATAATGCACATAATAAATCCAAATATACCTATCCTGAGACACCTGCTATCCAGAATGACAAACATCAGAGATAGAGGATTCTGAGAGCAACAAGAGAAAAGCAAACATACATATAAGGGAAACTCAATAAGAGTAAGTGTTGGCCTCTCATCAGAAACCATGGAGGAGAGAAGAAACTGGTATGATGTATTTAAGCTACTGAAAGAGAGAAACTGCCAGCCAAAAATTCTGTATCTGACAAAACTGTCCTTCAAAAATGAGGGTGAGTTCAAAGTCTTCACAGACAAACAAAAACTGATAGAATATGTTACCAAAAGTTCAGATTTACAAGAGATACTAAAGGGAGTCCTGCAAACGAAAGGAAAAAACAAGGGTGAGAGATTTGGAGAAGAGTTTAGAAATGAAGATTATTTGAAAGGGTAAACTAAAGGATAAGAAGACAGACAATAGGATGATATGGCAACAGAGACCCAAAGGAACAAAACGGATGAAGTAAGTAATGCCTTTTCAGTAATAACATTAAATGTTAGTGGATTGAACTCCCCAATCAAAAGACACTAATTGATAGATGAATAAAATAATATGAGTCAATTATATGTTGTCTACAAGAGACCCACCTCAGACATAAGGACACAACCAGGTTAAAAGTGAAAGGCTGGAAAAAGGTCTTTCATGCAAATAGTAGCCAAAAAAGAGCTGGAGCAGCAATACTAATATCAGACAAAATAGATTTCAGATGCAAAACTGTTATAAGGGATGAAGAAGGTCAATATATTAATAAAAGGGGCAATTCACCAAGAAAAAAATAACTATTCTAGATATTGTAAACCTAACCTGAGTGCCCCAAGATACATGAGGCACACACTGGCAAAAAACTGAAAGGAGAAATAGATGTCTCTCCAATAATAGTTAGAGACTTCACTACACCACTCTCAGTATTGAATAGAACATCTGGACAGAGGATAAACAAGCAGAGAACCTGAATAATATGATAAATGAACTAGACCTAACAGACATCTATAAAGCATTGCACCCCAAAACAGTAGGATTTACTTTCTTTTCAAGTGTTCATGGATCCTTCTCCAAGATAGACCATGTGTTGTGTAACAGACAGGTCTTAATAAAATTCAAAAGATTGAAATTATACAAAACTTTTTCTCTGATTATAATGGAATGAAACTGGAAATCAATAATGGAAGGAAAAGTGAAAAGTTATAAATATATGGAGATTAAACAACACACTTTTAAATAATCAGTGGGTCAAAGAAGGAATTGCAAGGGAATTTAGCAAATATCCTGAGATGAATGAAAATGAAAACACAACATACAAAAACCTATGGGATACTGCAGAGCCAGTGTTGAGAGGGAAATTCATAGTCCTCAATGCATACATTAAAAAAGAAGAAAGAGATAAAATTGAAGATCTAACTGCACGCCTGGAGGACTAGAAAAAGAATAGCAAACTAATCTTAAACAAAGCCAAAAGAAGGAAATAGTAAAGATCAGAGCAGAAATTAATGAAATTGAGAAAAAAATAGAATTAGCAAAACCAAAAGTTGATTCTTTGAGAAGATCAACAAAATTGACAAACCTTTAGCTAGATGGACAAAGAAAAAGGAGAGAAGACAAATAAATAAAAAGAGAAATGAGAGGGGGGACATTACCACTGACCCCATAGAAATAAGAGAGATCATAAAAGGATACTATGAACAGCTTTATGCATAAAACCAGAAAATGTAGAGGAGATGGACAAATCCCTAGAAACATATGAACCACCAACACTGACCCTAGAAGAAATAGACCTCCACAAACCAATCACAAGTGAAGAGATTGAAACAGTCATCAAAAACCTCCAAAAGATGAAAAGCCAGGGCCCAGATGGCTTCACAGGTAAATTTTACCAGTCATTCAAAGATGATATAATACCAATGTTGCTCAAGCTTTTCAAAACAATTGAACAGGAAAGAATGCTACCAAATTCATTCTATGAAGCCAACATCACCCTAATGCCAAAAACAGATAAAGATACTACAAAAAAAAAAAAGAAAGAAAATTATACACTAATATCTCCAATGAATCTAGGTACAAAAATCCTCAACAAAATACTTGCAAACAGAATCCAAAAGCACATTAAAAGAATTAGACAGCATGACCAAGTGGATATTATCCCAGGTATGCAAGTGTGGTTCAACACAAGAAAATCAAATAGTCTAATAAACCACATTGGTAAATTGAAGAAGAAAATCACATGATCCTCTCAACTGATTCAGAAAAGGCATTTGACAGAAAAGCACCCTTTTTTTAATTTAAAAAAGGATAGGAATATCAGGAAGCTTTCACAATATGATAAAGTGAATATATGAAAAACCTAGAGCTAGCATAGTACTCAATGATGAAAGACTGAAAGCTTTCCCACAAAGGTCAGAAACAAGACAAGGATGTCAACTGTCAACATTGCTATTCAACATTGTGTTAGAGGTTCTAGCTGGAGCAATTAGACTAGGTGAAGAAATTAAAAGGCACCCAAACAGAAAAGGAAAAAGTAAAACTCTCACTATTCACTGATGATACAATCTTATATCTAGAATCTCCAGAAAAACTCACAAAAAAGCTACTAGAACTAATAGACAAGGTCAGCAAAGTGGCAGGATGCAAGGTTAACACGCAAAAATCAATAGCATTCTATATACTACTGATGTGCAATCTAAGGAGGAAATCAGAAAAAAATTCTACTTATAATAGCAACTAAAACAATCAAATATTTAGGAATAAGTTTACCCAAGGACATAAAGGACCTGTATTCAGAAACTACAATATACTGCTAAAAGAAACTGGAGAAGACTTAAACAAATGGAAGGACATTTCATGTTCATGGATTGGAATACTAAATATCATTAATATGTCACTTCTATCCAAACTGATTTACAAATTCAGTGCAATCCCAATAAAAATCTTAACAGCATTTTTTGCAGAAATGTAAAAACCAATTATGAAATTTAATTGGAAGGGTAAGGGGCCCCAAATAGACAAAAAGTTCTTTAAAAGGGACAAATTTGGAGGACTCTTACTTCTGGACTTTAAGCATATTACTTAGCTACAGTGGCTAAATAGCATGGTACTGTCATAAAGACAAACACATTGACCAATGGAACTGAATTGAGAACTTAGAAATTGACCCTCACACCTATAGTGAAGTGATTTTTGACAAGGTTTTTAAGTCTACCCACCTGGGCCAGAACAGTCTATTCAACAAATGGTGCTGGGAAAACTGGATAGCCATATCCAAAAGAAAGAAAGAAGACCCCTATCTCACACCTTATATAAAAATTAACTCAAATTGGATAATAGACCTCAATATAAAAGCAAGTACCATAAAGCTAGAAGAAAATGTAGGAAAATATCTTCAAGATCATCTGGTGGACGGTAGTTTCTTAAACCTTACACCCAAAGAACAAGCAACAAAAGAAAAAAATAGATAAATGGGACCTCTTCAAAATTAAACACTTTTGTACCTCAAAGGATTTTGTCAAAAGGGTGAAAAGGCAGCCAACTCAATGGGAGAAAATATTTGGCAATCACATATCCAATAAGGGTTTAATATCCACCATATACAAAGAGATCATACAACTCAACAATAAAAAGACAAAATACCCAATTTTAAAAATGGGCAAAAGACTTGAAAAGACAATTGACCAAATTAAAAAACACAAATGGTGAAGAAACACATGAAAAAATGTTCAACATCACTAGCGATTAGGGAAATGTAAATAAAAACTACAATGAGATATCATTTCACACCTATCAGATTGGCCGCTATTAAAAAGTCAGAAAACTGTAAATGTTAGAGAGTATGTGGAGAGATAGGAGTGCTTACTCGCTGTTGGAGGGAATGTAGAATGGTATAGCCAATGTAGAGAACTGTTTGGCAGTTCCTAAGGAAGTTGAATATAGACTTGCCATGTGACCTGGCAATACCATCAATAGGTTTGTACCCAGAAGAACTGAGAGCAGAGACATAAACAGACATCTGCATATCAATGTTCATAGCGGTGTTATTCACAATTGCCAAAAGTTGGAAACAACTCAGGTGTCTGTCAACTGATGAATGGATAAATAAATTGTAGTGTATACACATGATGGAATACTATGCAGCAATTAGAATAAATGAAGTCATGAAACATATGACAACATGGATGAACCTGGTGGACATTGTTTAGTGAAGCAAGCCAGACCCAAAAGGACAAATACTGTATGACTGCACTATTATGAACTATATATTTTGTGTAAACTCTTGGAGTTAATAATTAGGATATAGGTCACCAGAAAATAGAAGGAAAGTAGAGAATGGAAAGCTGAGGGTTAAGCTGTGCAGAATTGGTATAAAGGTTGTTTGCAAATCTTTGGAAATGCATACAGTGAAAGCACATCATGGTGTTTGTAAATAGCAGAGCTATTAGGTATGACAGTAGTTGAAAAAGAAAATCTAAGGCCATGTATATTACTAGAAGGAAAGCAAAAAACTGTAACATGAGAAGTATAAGGTAGTAAAATCTCATGTAAAATACAAATATGGGTGATATTGCATATATAAAACTGTTTCTACATACTATAAATACATATACACTAGAAACAAGGAAATAGAATTACAGATAGGTACAACCGGAAGCATAGAGAGACTGAGATATGAGTTTTGTTTGTTTTTTGTTTAGTGGTACTAGTTGTAGTAGTTGTAGTAGTAGTATTGGAACAATGAAAGTGCTCTAAGAATGAATGAAGTGATGAATGCACAAATATGTGATTACACTGAATACCACTGATTGTACACTTTGGATGGATTTATGTTTTATTAATATGTACCAATAAAATTGATTTGTTAAAAATTCACACTCTAATTTTATTTATATAATCTAAAAATCCTAAATAAAATATTAATAAACAGAATCTAACACTACATAAATAAAATTGTATGCCATGATTAAGTGAAGTTTATTCAATAAATGTAAAGAGAGAAATATGTTGGTAAAATTCACCATATTGATAGATATAAAAAAAATTAAATGACTATCTTCAGAGATGCTAAAATGGCCAGTGATAAAAAATAAAAACCCATTCCTGATTAAAATAACTCAATAATATACAAATATACTGTAGCAGCTTGATATTGTTTATGGATTCCAAAAAGAAATATAGATTATGTTTATAAACTGGTGGGTTCTTCTGATATGATAGCCCTTTGATTGTAATAGATTCAGCTAAGACATCAAATTAAATTATCTTAAGATTAGGGCTCTGATCCAGCCACGTCATGGAACTCAGCATCAAGTCCCAGCCCCCTCAGGTTGATAAAACAGACTCTCACAAGGAAGTAGACACACAGAAAAGCATATATGTGAGGAAAGAGAGAAGGCTCCATTAGGCATGGCAGAGGCCCTGGGAAAAGAGATGAGCCTGATAGTCTACAGCTGACATTTTGAAGAGACCAAAGCAGCTGAGCACAGAAAGAAACGAGCCTCAGGGAGAGACACAAGACTTATGCCTGCCTACAGCTGAGATAGAAAGAAGCTGGGTCCATGGAGCCTTAAGAGGTAAGAAGGAAGGCTGAACCTTCGCAGCTATAGCCTGCCATCTTGCGTCAACACGTGGCAAAAGACTTTGGGTGTGAAAGTACATCTTACGGTACCTGGAGTTGGACTCTTCAGGGCCTTGTCACTGTAAGTTTCTACCCCAAATAAATACCCTTTATAAAAGCCAACAGAATTCTGGTACTTTGCCTGAGCACCCCTTTGGCTGACTAATATATATACATATATACATGTAATACTATATATACTGTCCTAAAACCAGCATTTTCTCTGGAATCAAAAAGTCACCAAATTCAAGAACAAGACAAGAATACTTTCTATCTCCACTACTACTTACCAATATGTTGGAAGTATTGCCCAATGCACTTAGATTGGAGTCCTAAGAATTGGAAAAGAAAAATAGTAAATTCCAAACAGATCAGAGTCCCTTCAAAAGTTCAGCCAGTAGAGCGGAGGACTGTAGCTGATTCCCAAATGGATCAGAGATCTGAATGTACAAAATAAAAGTAAACAAGTACTAGAGTAAGACACAGATGAATTCCTTTATAATCTGTGTGGAGGAAGTCTTTCTAACTACCATGCAACATCTAGATGCAATAAAAGGAAACATTGAAAATATTTCTGCATGCTGTCCTCCCTCAGGAAAAGTCCATCATAGGCAAAATCAAGCAAATGACAAAGAAGGGAATTATTTGCAACATATTTCACAGCTAAGGAATTATCATTCTAATATTTAAGAAACAAAAACAAAAACCCAATAAAAATAAGGGCAAAAGATATGAATAGAGAATTTATGAAAAGAGACAAAAGTCACACAAGTAACCTTTAGACATATGAAAAGTTATATAACTCAATTCATGGTTTTAAAAAATTCATGTTAAAACTGATTCTATATTTCATTATTACATTCACAAAAATTTAAAATTTTGAAAACATACTATTTGAAGACCATGGTAGGAATGTAATATAGATCAGACATGGTGGGAAGAATTTGGCAGTATCTAACAAACTTATTTGCTTACCCTTTGGTCTAGTGACACCATTTTAGGAATTTATCCTTAAGGTACACTTACAAGACTAAAATTAAAAAACATAATTGAAAGCCCATATACAGAAGATTGATTGAATAAATGACTACACATCATAAAATAGAGTACCATGCAGCTTATACAAAAATAAAAAGAAAATTTCTATGAATTTATATGTAACGATTTCCAAGATTTGTTGGTAGTAAAAAATTAAAGTTTAAATAAATATACATAATATATTCTTTTGGGGGTAAGAAAGACTGAGAAAGAATATTTATGTAGGCATTTCCTTAATTTTGCAAATTTAAGTACAGAAAATGAAAACCTGAAACCTATTAAATTGACTACCAGCAGGAATTGGGTGAAAATAGCATAGAAGTGATAAAAAAGAAAAGAGGGTTCCTTGGAGAAATGCTAATTCCAAGGCTAAGGTAAGGGAATTATAAGGTAAGACTAGACCTTATGCTTACGGCAGAAAGTAGGAATTTCTTAGGAAAATGATGAGGGCACACCAAAAAGGATTCAGAAGCCAAATTAGAGGCTCCCACTGGACAAATTTGAGAGAGTTTCAGCTTCAATATGAATAAGAACATAATATATTAAAATTGGGAAAGAACTCAATATCTAAACTGTTTTAAATGGTAATAATAATTATACAAGTGTGGAGAAGGAAAAGCTCTTCTTTATAGAGGAATATCAAGAATAAATGTAAAGAGAAGAATGGAACTTAAAAATCATTATTTTGCACCCATCATAGTAATAACAGTTATAATTCCCCCCAGAAATCGAGGGTGCTAAAAATGTTGGTGGAAGATTAATGGGAAGTAGGATATTCCCATCTTCATAAAGTTTCTCCCCACACATTACTTATTAAAAGGCAACTGTGAAATGAATAAATCTGAAGGGTGACACCTTAATCAAATCATCAAACCACACATTATCAATGATGGGACAAACTGACATCGTGTGCTCCACTGAGGATACAAAAATCACTCTGTAGTATGCCTGTCAAAAATGTTTAACCTGAATCAAATCATGAGGGGAAAAAATAGAATAATCCATATTGAGATGCATACTTCCAATGTGAAGAGTCCTAGACTCTTCAAAAATCAGTATCATGAAAAATTGTTTTTAAGAAACACTTGGGAAACTTTTCTTGATTAAAGGGATTGAGATCCACAACCACTTGCATCAATATAATATAGATATAAGGACTAAAAATTGAGGCTATCAGAGTCAACATGGCTTACTTTTTTTTATAGTTCAGGAAAACTGTCCAGGAAAAGTAAGACTGTAAGCCAATAAATACTCTCACAGTTTACTCAGGAAATTCCTGCTGATCGACCATTTATCTGAGACAACAGTCTTCTCATCTTCATTTCACTTGAAGACTTGCTTCAAGGCCCTAACTTCACTCTGTCCAGCAACCTTTGGTCCAACTATTACGTCACAAACTTTGCCCAATTTCAATCAGTTCTCCACCTTGAAAGATCCCCTTAACCACAAACTCCCTATTCTGTAACTGTTCTGGGTACCGCAAAGATGCTGTCAAGATGGTGTTCTCCCTTACTTCAATGAGTTATAATAAATGTAAGTTTGAGTTATTAACAATGAATAAAGGTTTGCTTTATTGATAGAATAAAGAAAATAACAACTAAGCACGATGTGTTAATGTATTAGTCTTGATTGCTCTCTGGATCAAATTAAAAAGAATGCATTCATTAAGAATTTTATTGGGGCAATTTGAATATGCAAAATATATTAAGTAATAAATAATTGTCTTTCTCAATATTATGTTTCTTGAGTGATAATTTCAGCTGAGTAATGTTTTTTAAAAGACACATGCTGAGTATTTGAGAAAGACAAAGCAAATGTGATAAAAGGTTATCCTTTGGTGAATGCATGTGAAAGGTATATGGGCATTCATCGTACTACTCATAACTATTCTACAGACTTGAGTTTCTTAAAACAAAAAATTGGGGAAAATAATGCAGAAAATTAAATACTAATTCAAGTAGAATTCAGCTTTAAAGGTTTAGTTTTTAAAATTCCTTAGAAATCTGAAAATTTTTAAATTTGGTTTTCTTCTGTTTTTGTTCCTTAGTTTTTAAACTTTATTTCTACATAAATTTGTAAGTTTAAAAATGTTTCCCTTGTTTTCAAAAGTAATTTTAAAACTTTGGCATCTCAATTCAAAAGTGATTTTTAAATAGTCTTGGAAAAAACCTCATAGCTATATTTGACTTCTTAAAAAGAAGCTTATGTTAAAAAGTATTGAGATTTTGTTACCTCACTAGCAACTGTACCAAAATACTTTCAACTTTGCATATGTTAAAATATTCATGAGAAATAGTCTTTGACTAAAATGTAACTATCATTTTTAAGCATCAGCAAATCTCTCTCTCTTTTGCTTACCATAAATGAGTCACTTAATGGACAAATTGCCCATGCCCTCTGTTTCCTGCTGATTAGAAATTGCTATTAGCACGATGCACATGAGAGAAATTCCAAATGTTTCACAGAAACCCACAGAGCAATGTTTTTCCAACTTTGCAGAAGATTGCCAAAAATATCTATCTAAACGATAGGCACCTGGGCTGGATATCAGAACACATCGCAAAGATTTAAAGTCTTTTCATTTTTCAGTTCATTATGAGAAACTGCTCTTGTGATGTGGTCATTAAAAACCATAGCTACCAGAACCAGTTAAATCTGTCAGCCTTTGTGCTAAGGAAATTTATATAAAAATATAGAATTTGGTTTCTGTTATGTAAAGACAATGAGTCAGTAAGTTGAGGTGATGTGAGGGCAAAAAGTTTTTGAGCTTTCACTAAGATCAAAGAGAAGATGCACAGTCATAGCTTGGTTTACATGAAATCTGGCCGAGGATACTCCCAAATACCAGCTGAAAAGAGAAATAACCAATAGAAATTCCAGTGCAAATATTTTAAAAGTTGAGTATGAGTAAGAGACTTAAGAAGTACAGAGGAGTTAAGAAGCCAAATTGAAGAAATGCACCTTTCTTCTGATTACTTCAGAATCTTTACTTGTGAATTCCAGGATCTATTTAAATACATCCAAAGAAGGCTTCAGTAGATGTGGGTATGTAGTGTGCCAAACTTTTGTAAATTTAGTTTTGTCTCATGCCTGTGTGCTTCACAGTTACTGTTCTCTCTATTGGAAAAACATTCTCTTTCTAGGTAATATCTCATTCTTTAAAACTCAGGTCATGTTCCCTGATATGAGAAGTCTTCTCTGACTAATCTTCCTATCTTCCCACCCAAATAATCTTATATCATACTGTGTATGCCTCCATTTATGATGTCCTGGGATTGTTGAGTTAATTAACTGTTTGGCCCAACACTTCCTTGCAAAAGATGTTTGTGTTACAATTTTACATTAGTAACGCATCGTGTAAGAACCTAATAAACCTTTGCTGAATGAGTGAGTCAATGAGTGAATGGACAAATGCCTCTCTAGTACTGCCATACCTGTGTGTCCAAGGGCCTGTTCTGCTGAAGCCAGTAGAAAATACTCCAGGGCCTAAGATATGTCACAGGCAGCTTGGTTGTGATCAGGGTTCTCTGCAGAAGTCAGAAGCATCACTCTCTCTCTTTTCACCTTTCTATTACATGGATCCCAGAGCAATGTCGACTTATATTACCAATGCCCAACAGATCTTTTAATGCTGTAGCTATTTCAAATATTTTGTTTTAATTTCCTCTCCTATGTACTCTGGTACAAATATCTAGGGAAAATAAAAGGGAAAAAGGAAGTAATTAGGGATAAAGGTTAATATGACCAAGACAAGCCTCCAAATTGCAATTCTTTAAGCCTGGCCTACTCTTCTGAGACTTGTGTTTCTGCCTTTCCTTTCCTTAAGATGAACTTCCACTTAGGTAGAAGCAACAACATTTGGGGAGCTCTATGTATCTAGAACACTCTTTGTACTTTATACTTGATAATGGGGATGAATTTATAACTCCCCAGAATAAGCATTTTGTTGACAGTAACAAATATCCCTGGGTTAGGATATTGCCATGAAGTGTAGAATAAATAGATGATATTCATGCCTTTATGAAGTTTCTATTCAAATCAGAGAGAAAAGCATTTATCACAAATTTAAAGAATTACAAATTTTATATCAGTTGAATAGTAGAATCCCATTGTAATAAAAGTGCAGGGATATTAAAGATAAATTTGGAAAAGTGAGAAATAATAGGCTAAATATTTAACAAATTATAAGATTCTCAGGAAGGTTTATGAATGAGAGATGAAGGTTTATGAATAAGAGACCAGACAACTCAAAAATGGAAGGAAATGAGAAGCTAAACAGCAGGAGTGGAGATCATAATGCCTAGAGAAAAGGCATTGCAGGGCAGAATCATAAAGGGGATATTCAAATATGAAAAAGCTTTATTTGTTTTATTATAAATTATTTTAATATAAAAAATGAATTTCTTAGAGTTGTTAAGAACAAATGAGATGGAATGAGGTATAATGAGTAAAGAAAGATGGTTAGAGGAGATTGTACCAATCTAAAACCTGAATATGTCACAAGATGGATTTTTTAAAATATGTATGATTGCCCAATTTGTTAATCATATCACTCTTTATAAAGTGTGGAAATAGATATTAATTTGACTAACAAATATGTGGGTATCTTCAAAAATTTTAAAATCAAATCTTATATTCCATAATAAATGAGTCCAACAGGTGACACCCATCAAGAGAATCAAAGTAAGATGACAACCGACTTATTAATCAGTGAATTCTTCCTGAAGAAAGTGAAATTAAAAATATATTTGGTGTAGTTACATAACTTGAGATTGGTGGAGAGAAGTAGGAAGAGCTTTGCAAGCATGTGAAAAACAAAAGCTCAAACTTGAACACTGTATAGAGAGCAGGGCACTGTAAGTAATAAATGTCAATATATTCAGGTGGGTATATTATAAAGGAAAGGCTAGGAAGGAATATAAATGGAGCAGGAGAAAATGTGATTGAGTTTTTGAATGCTACCTAAGCTATGGACAGTGCTAAAAGCAAACAGGTTAGTATAGACTTCAAACCTTCAGACAAAAGGCTAAAATTATAAGGGAAGATTTGGGAAAGAAAGCTGAAGAGTGCCAAAAAAGAAGATGAGGCAACTAATTTAAATTCCATAATAAGGAATATGGTTTTCTGAGACATAGGTTGTGCAGAGAAATGAGTAATACATGTTGACCATTACAGTTTGTCAAATATCTATTTCATGGCATTTTCAAAATAGAATACCTGGCAACTAAACCAAGATTAAATTTAAAAAAAAAAAAAAAACACTCAATGATTTGTGTGACATCAAGAATGCATTAGAAAAACAGTAATATGCTTTGTCTGGAACTTTCCTCAGTACTTGACTTTTACTTTGTTGGCCTAAGGCATCCTGTAGCTCCAGGAAGAACAGGATTTTTTACAGGAGCAATGAAAATAGAAGGAATATGTTAATATTAAATTTCTGGAAGGCAGATAGAATTATTCAGCAAAATTATAGTCTTACAGGTTAGCCTATTCTATTAAGATCCCACACCCCCTAATATCCTTGTGGCTGCCTTGTCCTCTAGCATGTGAAAGCCCTAAGCTGGAGTTTCTAGCTCTTGGAGCTAGAATTCGCCTTAGGAAGGGGTGTTCTATCTTCCGCCTAGGATCAAGAAGGCATAGGATTTGCTGCCTAATGGTGAAGGAAGGATAAGATTTTAAAAGGTAAAAGATAAAGCTGCATATTTTCTAGCCTAAGAATTGGGAAGAAGAAGAATGAGGGAGAGCAAGAGCAAGATGTCCCTAATTTCCCCCCTCCCCAGGCTTTGGTCCTGAGAGATCCCCAGCAACAAGCTGATGAGGGAGACGATTTGCCAACTGAAGGAGAGTACAAGGATGCCACATTGGATCCCAGGACTGGCACTAGTTTCTGTGTCACAAAATCAAATATGCCCACTTCCATTTGCTCATGTAACTGCATGCCATCTGAGGGGTGGAGGAGGAGTCAAGCGGAAGGTTAAATACTACAGAAGGGGACATATTATAATATAGCACTGGAAAAAGTTAAAATGGATTGGGCATTTCATTACTTTTCCTCCCATGAGGAAGTCCAAATTAACATAAATACAAAATAAATAAATTTCATTTTTCTCTGCACATTTGAGTGCAGTGTGAGCTAAATTTATGATGCAGCTTCAACTGTAATTGAAACTATCAAAGAAGAGCATCATGTCCAAGATCTTGGATTTAAAATAAAATCTGCCAGTATCATTTGTAAAATTAATTACTTTTTAAAGATCTGCTTAAAGCAGGGCATTTTACTATATTAAAATTTAATGACTATTCTTATAATTATATTTACATTGCACTTTTCTTCTGAGAACAATCCCCCAAGACTTGCCCACTTTAACTCATTATTGCCTCAATTTTAAATAAAATCAACGGAAGGAATCCAATTAGCCAGAAAATAATTTGGCTATACTGCCAAGTAATAGTTTAGTACTGTGAATAAGTAATTCTTCTGACTTAATAGTCAGTGTTTGATGCTTTATCAGCTCATGCTTTTCTTCATTTTCTTGGGCATGATTTTTTGTGAAAAATTTGTCAATGGGAGAATCAACTAAATAAAATATAAAATATTTATTTAGAGCAGAGTTTCTATTGCTGTACATTAAATGAAACTAGCCCAAATGATATTAATTTTCCTGTTGATTGGATCTATTTTACTCTTTGTAAGTCTTTTAAGAATGTCAAATTGTAGCAAAATTTCACCTTAGTTACACCTCAGTTTTTCCAGCAATGTATATGAATCTTTGTCAAAATGTAGTATTATGCTCATTTCATCTGCGACTCTTCCTGGCCATTCTTAAATTAAGACTTTTTACACTGGTTGTATAAAAGGTAATGATTTTATATCAGTTCAACTCTAATTAATAATTTACATTCAAATTTGAAAAAATTCAAATTTTACCTCTTCAGTTTCTCAGCTAAATTGGGACCACTTTCTCCATTCGTTTCTTTGTATTCATGTGAGAGTGTGATGGATGTGGCGTGAGTAGATGGGTGGAGAACCGTTTGTCTCACTGATGTGATTTATGGATTGAAGTAATGAAGGAAACAAGTATCCAGGCCAATTCTTCATTTCTGTGCTATTTCAACATTTGATTGTAATGGTGCTAGAAGATAATAACTACATTTATTCCAGTCTTTTCTCTCATTAGTTACATTGAAGGTAATTCCTGGAAGAACTAATAAACACCAGTACCGAGAACTTTTCTAAGAATGGCATACGTGGGCTTCCTTAGTATGGCTTATACACACATTTGACCTTCTGCATGACTTTGGTAAACATGCAACTTATTTTTAAAGTAAATAAATAAAAAACAGAAATCATGCACATTTGACCACTAGTCCTAGTCCTAGCCTAGTCATTCTTCTGACCACTTGCAGAGAGGAATAGCTCAGGCAGTGCCAACTCAGGCACCTGCCTCATAATTCTTGCAAACTAGACCTGCTGACACATGCTGTGAAGTGCATGCAAATCCTACAACAGCTCCACAGGCCATCAGATTCGATGCTCAATAACTGAAATCCGCTTGCACTCTCCCTGAATTCCTGGCTACTCAGCATCAGCCAAGGACATTTAAACCATTCCTGGGGATAAAAGTTAGTTCACAAAAGAGACATGTTCCTCTCAAATATTTTAAGGGTAAGAGTGAAAAGGCCCTTGGGTGCATGAATTCAAAATAGCTTCAATAATCAAGAAGGGCAAAGGACTTAGCCATTTTATGAGGTCCTAGAAAGAAAACTTTATGTATGAGGCTGCATCACATGCTGTTCAAACTTAGAGATGGGACATAGGCCTCTGGTCTACAATTTTCCCCTAATTGACCTGCGACCTTCCAGTTTGAGTCTGCAGTCTCTGTAATGGGCTCTAAGCTACTAAAGGCAGAGAGTTCCTTACTCATCTTGACATCCTCCTTACCAGTCATGGTGCCTGGCACCTAGTCAATGAATATTTTAGGGACTAATCATTCCATGTTTTTCATAACCACCTC
Source organism: Chaetophractus vellerosus (assembly GCA_004027955.1). Classification (NCBI taxonomy): domain Eukaryota; kingdom Metazoa; phylum Chordata; class Mammalia; order Cingulata; family Chlamyphoridae; genus Chaetophractus; species Chaetophractus vellerosus. The sequence continues at coordinate 1,641 of PVKH010007181.1, read as the reverse complement.
ATCATTACTGGGAATCCACAGTAATGGAGAGGACTGTTCCTCCAGTCCCTGAAAAAGCCATATACTCATACTCTTTCTTCTATTTTACTATCATTGTCTGTCATAACTTATAATGAATAAGATGAGTTGATGAGCACATAGATAGGGGCAATGATTATTCTCTAACTAGAGTCTCATGAGGACACAAAACAAAATACGCTCCTATAAGTCATCAAATCCTTGATTTGTCAAGGTAGCAAAGGTCATCATGACATCAATGTATGATATTAAAATAAAGATCTGCCTGATAGAGACCTATTATAATAATTGTGCTCATAAATATAAAAGGTCACATAGAGATAGATACATTAACTAGACTCAAAGTATCCTTTTAAATCTGCACAATAACATGAATAATATGAAAATAAATGTAATATGAGGTGCTTTTTATTTTTCTTTTAGGATTATACATCTATTATGTAATAATATATATTATATATATAAAGACCTTTCAAAACAGAAAATCTAGTGGCTTACTTAAAATTATTTGGGGAATGGAGAGAAACTATTTAATGGAAAGAATAATAAGTTTGCCACAGGTCAGACTTTTTAATATATTTGCCTTCCTTGTTGCCCCAGAAATGTTTTATCATAAAATGGGATGAATAAATTGAAAAATTTTGCTCCAAAATTTGAAAATGAAAGAATAGAATTTTCTAGTCCAATTTGATAATATGCCTATCTATGCTCATACTACCTTACTAATTGGCGTATGAGGGAAGGAACTAAATGATTATTTCTATTTTTCTATTTAATAAATTACTGGTAAATATTATCATGCCTGGTTACATTTACATATAAAGGTTTAAAATTACACATATCTTCACAATTATGCCATATTTTGAAGCAATATTTTATAAGGAAATTATAAATAATATTAAAAGATAAATAAGGGAAGTAAAGTGATCCACTTTTACCAAATAACTCAAACTATTTTAAATATATTGTTGCATTTCTTTATCTTATGGTACATATAGAAAATGAGTAATAGAATAAATTAAGAAATCAACCAGAAATAGTTTTATTTTATTGATTATAGTATTTAGATAAATTAACGAATCTCCCATTTTAGTTGAAAATATTGATGTTGCTATTGATTTTAACACATTCAAATTTTCAACCAATGCTTCTGCAGTTTATAAGTAATTTTCATATGGTTCCAATTATAAGGTAATGCCTCTATTAACATTGCTAGAGGACAGAGGCATTGTGTCTCTTGTTAAGTGCTGTGTTCCCAGCTTCTAAGGCAGGATCAGTGCCTGTATATAATAGTTGCTCATTAAATATTTGTTGAAAAATATTTGGGAGCTTTAGCTTTTGAGGAAAGGGGTAGGATGTCGTCGGCGCTTTTCGGCGACGACACGACTCACAGGGACCGGGGACCGGCTGCCGGCGTTGTTCGGGGGCGACCCTGCTTGCCGTGGGGTTTCGGCTTGCCGCCCCCGAGGGGCCTCCCAGCCGTCTGGAGGCGAAGGGGTCTCCAAGTGGCCCTCCCAAGCCAGATTGGAGACAAAGGGGAACAGCGGGAAAGGGAAGAAGGGGGAAAAGGGGGGTTGTCGGCTCGCTGGCTCAGGGCTCTAAGCTGGCCAGGCTCAGGCACCC
>PVKH010007180.1:0-20423 GCA_004027955.1 Chaetophractus vellerosus | reverse complement strand
TAAAATAAAGAAATGACTTTGTTGTATTCTGTGACTTCCACAAGAAGGCCCCTAGAACTGGGATGCATCAGCAAGTACATTGCTGAAGGGTGTCCATGAGTTTAAGGCCAAAACAAAAAGACAAAGCTATGATCAGGAAAAAGAGTAGTGGTCATGGCCAAGAGAGACAGGAGCATGCTTTGAGCTAAGGACGTCCTGCAAGGTTGTAAGAATAAGATGAGCAGGGAATCAAAAGCCAGGGGAGTCAAGAGGAATGAAGGAAGGGACAAGTTATGACTGAGCTGGATCCAGGAAGACAGATTCAGGAACAGGGGTGTTTCAGAAGACTCCATTTGTGCACTCCCTCTGTGAATGCAGCTCCTTAAGAAGTTTTGTGGGAAGGGACTCTATTTCCCTAACTCTTCCCCTCCATTTACACTCCCCCTGATTCTTTCTAGGATTTCACTGGGTTTTCAAAGTAAACATGGAATTTTGCACTGTGCTCTAGAGTAGTAACGAAGTGGGGTATCTTATGTATGCTCCTACATGCTGGGCAGGATCCTTGCCATGTTTGCGACTATCAAATACCTTGGTAGCTCGGCTACATGACTGATGACCAACAGGGGCACTGGTGGACAAAGGCAGGTGAATAAAAAGGTTCTATGGGCTAAGCATAAGTCAGGGGGAACTTTACACAAGGTAGTTAACAAGAGTATTTTAAAACAGAAGAATAGCAGCCATGATAAATTCACTTAAGTCTAATGGCTTGTCTCTAGATTCTTTTGCATTTTCAATATACATAATCATGACTCTGCAAATAATGACAGTTTTTGTTTCTCTCCAGTTTTTATGCCTTTTCTTCCTTTCTTTTTTTCTTATTACACTGGCTAGGACCTTCAAAATATCAGTGTGGCCAACCTCATCTCATTCCTGATCTAAGAGGAAATCTTTCAATATTTCTCCATTAAATATGATATCTGCTGTAGCCTTTTTGTAAATACTCTTTATCCAATTAAGGAAAATTTCCCCTACCATTATTTTGCTGGAAGCTTTATCAGGAATGAGTATAGAACTTTGCTAAGTGCTTGTTCTGCCTTTATCAAAATGACTCATGATTTTTCTGTTTTTTCTTATAATGATTACACAATAGATTGATTACTCTAAATTCAATAAATTAGGAATTTTACACTATATAAGAACTGTGCATAAATTATACAGATGAGTGAAACCATGAACTCGACACTCAAGAAGTTTATGGTATAGTATTGAAAAAAGACAAACGTGCAAAGAACAATAATTCAAGACAGACTGTAAGTCCATAACAGAAGTACACACAAGATGTTGTAACAATTCGGGACATGCTATATTAAGCTGGGGACACAGAAAAATCTTGATGAAAGTAGTACTGGATGTGGACTTTGATGAATAATTAAGATTTTTATCTGAGATGTAAGTAGAATAGTCAATAGACTGGAGAAAGGTGCTCTGTGTTAGTAGAAATAGTATAAGCAGAAATATGGAGGCAAGAGGCTTAAAACTCTAGGAACAGAGTATAGAAAACAACAAATAGACAATATGGGTAGTTGAATTGAAATATTGATGGGAACAAGATCTTCAAGAGAACATGAATGTGGGAGTCCTGTCTGTGTCTACCCCCACTCTACAATGAATACCTCATTAGACCCCAAATCCAAAACTGAGCTCTAGTATGGTATACAGTACTAAGCACATGAGACAAATTGGTGAAAATGGCCTTGAACGGAAAGAACGCAAAGTTCTAATTTTACTGTTTTCCTATAAACTCAAGCCCAAGCCCCAGAACAAACGCCACATCCAACATTAGCAAAAACAATAGAGCGAGGGAAACAGAGAGGGAGAGTGGGAACAAGAGAGCTCGCAAAGAGAAAATAATCCGAGCCTTAGCCCCATTTTGCTGTTATGAAACTTAACGGTATAAATTAGCAAATATTTATCATAGAGGTGATTATTTTATGACTGGCAGATGCAATTTAAATTTTGGGGAAATTTCACGATTTTCAAGATTACTTTCCCGTGCACCAAATAGAACATACCTGCAAATCATTTTCTTTTTCCTTTGATTTAATCCAAGTTTTGCCTTGTGTTTGTGGATCTATCAGGAGTGGGTATCTGGTGGCTTTTGTCACAATAATGCCATTCTGTATTGAGAGGTCATCTCCTGGTAATCCCTGCAGCCCCCACTCACCAATCTGAATAAGGGAAAATGGGTATGGCCATTCAAAGGAGAGCAAGAACACTTTCACTAGTAATTAGAAGTAACATAATTTAAAATAACTTTTTAAATGGCCATATTTTCCCTTTGAAACTATGCAACTGGTAACTAGAAAAAAATAGATTTATAAATGTGAACCACATAACATTAACTTTAAAAAAACAAATTTATAATCCAGTGAATCCTTTTTTTTAATGACCTAAGACTAAGTTTAGCCTTTTACACTGTATCTTCATCCTTATGAGGAAATGCTGTAAATTGATTGTATAGCAAACCTGATTTGGGGATTTTGAAGCAAGATTGCGGAGCATTCAGAGACCATAGGGGCTTAAAATATGGTGGTATATGGCAGGAGGGGTCCAGATTTACTGAAGTTAGTGGGTATAATGATGTCAGAGAAGAAGATAAGCCCCAAGGGACAAGGCCCTGAAACTTCCCCTTCCTGCCCTTTGGTTCTGCTTAAACGGGATATGGGTAATTACAGAGCAGGAAGCAGAGAAATTAGATTAGATGAGATATTATATTGGTGGGAGCTCATCGATGAAATTTTTGTGACTATGGCCTTCTCCAAATTAAGAATGGATTACCAACCTCCCTCTTACGTGGCCAATAAAATCACACAAGATCCAATGACCCAACTTTTGTTAAATTATCCTAGGACCTCCAAAGGCCATAATTAATAAAGAATACATTGGCCCATTTTGCTTCACCAGGGCCGAGTGCATCAATAATTTATAATCTAGTCCCTGCAAGGACAAATTCAGCATTGTTTGAATTGGAAAAGATTAGTTTTTAGAATTTTAAATATAGATAACATGAAATTAATAGTATGGCATCCCTAAGGAAAAAGCAACTGGGGAGCATATTTACAAATCAAACAAGTAGCTCATGAATATAAACTGTATGGAAGGCATTTAAGACCACATGAGCTCTGTAAGCTATACTGAAAAGTGTCAGCGGCATCAAATTCCCAGCAAAGAAGGTTTGTGTACTCAAACTAAACATTATTCAGTGATACCAGAGCATGCCATTATGTTATTGTATATGGTATTGGACACTAAAAATGATGGATAATGATCAAAAACAGGCTAAAGCCAGCATTTCTGACCTAGATAATGCCTACATTTGTTTAAAACATTTGAGAGAGTGTATGACTTAATAGGAGTGGTGTAAATAAGGGAGGTTTTAAGAGCTCAGTATCAGCAAGCCTGTAACTCGTGAATGTTCTTTTAATTCATAGCAATGCAACTGGTTTTACTTTGAAAGCAAGATTTCTTAAAATGTAAAGGAACTTGTAGGCCACAAAGAAAATTATTTTTTGTAACAGTTAAGCATCTTCAAAATAATCTTTTCAATTAAATGATAAAAGAAAAAATTAGATGTATCTTGATTTCTTAGTAAGTGAGAAATAAAATGAGACAAATTCAAATAATATCATTAGGAAAACTAAAACTTACTGTTGGAGGATCCACCAACATTGAAATAAGATTCAAGTTTTCAGTAAAAGGAATTTTCCGTGATCTCAACTCTGCTTCCCATTGATCTTTCAGCAAAAGGTTCCTAAATATCTGATTGAAAGGACCAAGGTAGGAAAGGAATCCAGTGCACAGCAGAATATCACCTACGAGTCTGTTAAGAAAAAACACAGAAGTCCCCTTCCCAAAGTGAGTCGCCTAACACATTTCAAGCTATTCTATTATGTACTTTGAAAGGCCACAGTGCAGTTTTGTTTTGTTACTAGGTGAAACCCTTCTTTGCTCTTGCTTAACAGTTGGTGGCCAGACATGGAGAGACCTAAGGGCCGGGCTGCAAGGAAGAAGGCTCCCTACTGAAGCCCACAGATCCAAAACCTTGACTCCTAGTGGAAAGTATCCTCTCCCCATCCCATGCCTTAATCCCGTTCAGGTTAGTATTTGTGTTAAACTATTTTTCTTCACGCCCCCAACCCATGTGTTTTTTTTTTTTTTCCTTTCTCCTACTACTCCTCTCTTTCTTCTCTCTAATTTTTCTGAGGACACCAATCGACATTAATACAAGATACCCTTGCCTTTAGAACAAACCATTGATCCACATTTTCAAAATGACTAAAGTGAAGAGAAGAGAACTGGAGCAGGCATTTATAGTGTGCTGGCAAAGTAAAACAATATCAGAAATATTCTTATACTAAAAACCCATATTCCTGAACCAAAACTGGGATTTAAAATGTCTCAGGAAATTTTCTTCACTCTCTGTTTTACTGAGAGTGTGTGATTTAAGCTCTCAGCACTTTCTTAGATGATGGGATTCAGAGATTTATATATGGAAATAAAGGAGAAAAGCACTTTCTCATGGAAATGGCTTTTATGATCTCAAATGTCACAAGGAGATGAAGTTTTGGGTGATTAAGTAAGAAGAAGGGCAATTATAAGGAAGAATAAAATTCATACCTATTAATCTGAGCTTTGAACTCTTTACTTTGCTGAGTCCATCGGATTTTCTCTCCACTCAGTCCATCGATGAGAGTGGAAGCTGCTTGCATCTTTTTCCGGCACATATCGGCATCATTAAGCAAATCCTACATTCATAAAGGGAGAATGTCTCAAAGAACATTTTTAAATGCCTAATTATATTCACACATAAAAAAAGGAATTTCTTTTTTTTTTTTTTTTTTAAAGATTTATTTATTTTATTACATATCTCCCCTTCCCCCTGGTGCGGCGACGCGCCGAGATTGGACACTGCGCAGGCGCGGCTTTCCCCGCTTGTGGGCGGTCTCTGCGTCTGTTCACGGCCGGCTTTTCAGTTCGCGGGTGGCTGGCTGCGCTCCATCCGCAGGCGACCTGCCCTGCCCGTGGCGGCTCTTGCCATGTCCATGGCAGCTTCTTGCCCTGCCCACGGCGGCTCCGGCCGGCCCATGGCGGCTTGCCATTCTCAAGGCGGTCTGCCCGCTAGGAGAGGTCCCCGGGAACCGAACCCGGGGCCTCCCATGTGGTATGCCGACGCCCTATCCACTGGGCTATCGAGCCGGCCCCAAAAGGAATTTCTTAATTTCCAAAAATGCGTGAAACTTTACATTTAAATTCTGATAACTCATTGATATACATCATTAGTTATTTTAACTTATGAAATTTCAAGGAAGCAATTTTGTAAGAGATAATCTAAAAACCATTAATTAAAATAGCATTTTAAAAATATTTTCAAAACAGAATAAAATCAATAAAATATACTGTAGGAGTCTGATATTATTTATGAATTCCAAAAAGAGATATTGATTATGTTTGTAAACTGGTCTGTTCCTCTGGGCCTGATACCCCTTTGATTATATTAAATTCAGAGGTTTCACTTTTACTTTATTAAATCATGTCATTAGGGCAGGAAGGGTTGAGTCCCATGCCCCTCTGTGGGCTATATAAAAGGACGTTCAATCAAGAACACAGAGAAGTAGATAAACAGAAAAAGGCATGGCAGAGGAGAGAACTTGGTTTTGATGCTGGAGCCCCGGGGAGAGATGAGACATTGGCCTGATAGTTTACAGCTGACTTGGTAAAGAGACTAGAGCACTGAGAAGCCCTGAGAGACAAGCCCTATGCCAGTCTACAGCTGAGATAGGAAGAAGCTGGGCCCACGGAGCCTTAAAAGGAAAGAAGGCTGAAATCTCCAGACATTGCCCACCATCTTGCTTCAACACGTGGTATCAATGAACATTTGCATAATTTCTCAACAAAACACATACTTGCATAAAATTTCTTTTTATCACTTTGGTAATTCTGTATAATTAATCTCACCATTTTCTCATTCATTGCTGCATCAAATTTTGCTTGTACTTTATCCAACTCGGCCTGTTTCTCATCCAGCAGTGCCTGTGCCTTCCCCAATTCAGCATTAGCAACTGCTAAACGGCCTTCCTGCTTTGCCAGGTTAGCCTTAAAAAGGAAAAGAGGCGGTTAGTGTAGAATTGTATTGGCTCTGTGAAATATTCATGTGATTTTAATTGGTAAATAATAACATAAAAGTTATGGTTTTTGCCCTAGATGGTACTTTGGAAATTATCAGTTTCAGCATTTTCAGCTAGGGAAGGAGCGGGTCTTTGAGATATTTCATTAATTTTTTTTCCTTTTAGTTATTAATATGCTACCTGTCCAATATAGAAAACATGGAAAATACAGCAATGTATAGGATGGAGAACAAAAATTACCCATGATCTTACCTAGAGAAAACCTTACCCCGTGGGTATTGTATTAAGAAGTTGGTAACTAGCGTTTTTATTTTTTTCACTTAATGATTATAATCATTTCCCCACACCCTTAAAAATATTTTTTCAGGAACACTAGGTTGCATGATATTCAATGATTTGGAAGTAGCAAAATGACTTAACCTTTTCCCTACTTTTAGACATTTCTTCCCTACCCACCCCCACCAGCACCCCCCATTTTTAATTATAATAAGTAAAGCTGTGATACTTTGCAAATATAAACATTTTGGATTGTTTCCTAGGTAAAAATTCTTTGAAATGAAATTATTGAAATGGTACTTCATCATCTTTTTCTATGCTCTTCAGCATGGTAATTATATGTTTGTTGTAAGTTTAAAATAATTAATCAGTAAAACAAGCTAAGCCCAGAGCCTTGTGGAGGAGAAGTTCTTTATAATGTTCTCATTTCCTTTCCCGATATTTGATTTATTTCAATTTAGCCTTTGTCCCCAGAAAATTTTTATTTCATTTACATTTTCTAATGTATTACATATAACTGTGTAAAATTTGATTTTTAACTATTTAAATCTACACATCTGTGAGTATGTAGATCTTTCTACTATGGTTTTTTAAAATATCTTCTTCTTCATTAGATTTTCCAGGAGCTTATCTCTTGTATTTTGTTTTCGCAAAGCATCAGTGACTAGATTTACTCATCAATGCTGCTGCTTTTTCCAAATGGATCCAAGAGGGCAACAACACAGCATCAATCCAAGTGGAGGCACAAGTCACTGGCCCAGAAAGTTCATCCAATGCCTACTGGATCTGTCATTGGTTGAGAGTGTGTTCCACAATCTCAATTTTGTTTCTGTTAATTTCCACCTAAATTACTAATGGGTTTCGCTTAATGAAATCTGATACTATTTCATTTATTTCTTAAAGTAGTATTACAATTAAGTTTTCACTTTTTAATTTTATAATAATAATAACTGCTCCCATAAATACTTTTTTTTTCTTGAATTCTACACTTATAGCAACATTTCTCCCTTGGTGGTGTCTTTTCATTTGAATGTATCTGTCATATTTCCCCATCCTTTCCCTTTGGTATTACGAAAAATAGTAACCCATTGCCTGCCTACTCACAGTTTTCCGCCCCACGAGTAACGTTCAATTCATTAGTTTTTATTGGGGGAGCGGGTAGTGTGCGTCTAGGTAGAATATTTTATGAATCCTTTCATCCGTGAGAAAGTCTTTCTGGTCCCTCAGACATGAACAACAGCTTGGCCAGTTACGGAATTCTTGGACCACAGGAATCTCTTCCTCAAAACTCTGCATATATTTTTCCATTACCTTCTAGCATTTAGGGTTGTGAGAAATCTGTGACGCTCTGATTTCTCTCCTTCTGTCAGCAACCTTTGTTTGTTTAAAGCATTTCTAAATGTTGGTGTGGTTTTTTTTAATTTTTTAATTTTGCTTGGAATATAATAACCAAACTCTGTCTCCAAACCTAATCTTGGAACCTAATATCCAAACTTTAAGAAATGACAAGTTTTCCTTTCTGATATAGCTTAATTATTATATCTAGGAAGTTCATTTCCTGTTTAAGTTAACAAATTGGTTTCAGTTTACTTGTCTGGGATGGCAAGAAACATGTAAGGGATAAAAACACATAAAAGTGAGGAACTGTGAGAAGACATTGAGAAAAAAGAAAAATTTGGTAACAGGGACATCGACCTCTATTAGTCTAAATTATGCTCTTTTAATAGCAGTAATACTGAGGGTTGATTTTTTATTAAATGTTGATTTACTGAGTGAGAAAGGAAGGGACACGTACCTTCAGGGGCAACACTTCCCTATTAACACCATAAAACGTTGCCATAGCAAGTGTCCAAGACAGCAGGCCAGCCACATTACCACAGACTTTTTTGGCACTTTCAAAAGTGTAATCATCCATATTAAAATACGGCTGTAATAACTCTACAGTCTCTTCATTTATAGTGTCCTTGGGGAACTGCTGGAGGCTCCACAGGAATCCTGTTGCACTCATCAACTGAAAAACAGCATCGCAACTTGTAAATTTTAGTAGAAAATATTTTCTCCCTTAGAGTTAATGTGTACTTCTATATTGAATTTTTTTCAAAGAAGTAACAATTGCATTGCTCTAAACATGTGAATCAAGACTATGACAGTAGAACCCTAAATCTGTTGTCTTCCAGTTTCCTTGGTGAAAGAGTAAAGAAGAAAGTTACGTCGGGTTCCTGTACAGTGAGTTCAACTAAATATCATCAGCCACACAGGCCTCCATTTCTGGGCAGATTTCATTTAAAAGTATGAATAGTAGCCACTGGTTCTGGGCAGATTTCATTTTAAAAAAGCAGACATTCAGCTTGAAAATCTAGCCCAGCAAAGCGGATGTGGCTCAAGTGATTGGGCTCTCTCCTACCACATGGGAGGTCCCGGGTTCAGTTCCCAGTGCCCGCTAAAGACGAGCACACAGCGAATCGACACAGCAAGCGCAAACAACAAGGGGGGGAGCGAATAAATTAAAAAAAAAATCTAGCCCAGCTTAAATTTTGGGAGATGCAGTTTAAGATAAGCTCTTCAATATGCAATCATCAATTATTGTCTGCCAGCTTCTGTGGTCTGTATTGAGTATGCTGGGCTGGGAACACCAGACGTACCTCAAATCGCTCACAAAGAGAGACTTTACTTACTTTTAATGACTCTCCCCAGGATGGCTTGCAGCAAGGTTTTTCTGGATCCATAGTAACAGAGTCAATTTTCTTTTGAAATAGTAACAGGACGCAGTCCATGATTCTCATAATAAGATGTGGGGGTTTTGCAAGTTTTCTGACTGTGGCAATATCATTTGGTTTGATAGTCTGCATTTGGGGTTAAGCATAAATGTACTTTTTTGGTCAAGTAATATTAATAGTCACAAGGAGATCTAATACTTTTAAATAATTAAGGAAGAAAACATGAACTCTTATTCTCTCCCCAATTCCTAACACTTGTCTCCTCAAGGGTTTGAGTTGCAAGACTTTTACATAAAGGCTCTTTCAAGGTTATTTGGAGATTTCTATATGCTTTTGTTTGTTTGTTTTCTGTTGCCCCCAACTAAATTGTTTTAGAATATTTGATTCATTGCCCACAACCCCAGCCCTCTCTTCTGTTAGCAACAAACCCCGTTGATATGGGATAACTTGCTTCTTTGTACAGAGTTTAGGTTATGGGTAGATATTAAAAGAGAAGACAAGGCCCTGAATACCAGAAACCTCCCCTTAGTTTTCATTTTGAGGGCTGCCCTGTTATGGAAAGAGAAAGAATGTGAAGGAGACAAGAGAAGTTAGTGTCGTTTATGGCTCATAAAAATATTTTTGAAAGTTCCTATCCAAGGGCTGGGTTTGGACTAAGATATTTCCTGACATTCAAGGCAAGAAGGATTGCAACACCATATGATCAAGAAAATCTCCTAAGACTCACGTGATTAAGCAATCTCTCTTGGGAGTTATTTTAGGGCTGCCAACAGGAGTGGAGGTGACGTATGTGATAATTTTATTACACAATTACCATAAATGTGTTCATTCATTTCACAGCTACAGGCATTCGCCTGTATAAAGCAAAAACCAAACAAAAACAACCCTACTCTCGGTCTCCTGGGGAAGGCAGAGAAGACAGCCGATTACCAGAAAGCAGTATACCAGCTATCAAAGAAAGCAAAGGAAGGCCCAGAAAAAGAAGAGAAAACTTTCTGGAGGAGGTGAGGTCTGAGATTTACTCTCATTAGACTATGACGGTTAGAAGAGACATTACTGGCAGAGGGAGAGGCACATTTAAAGGTTAGAGACCATGAGTCTCCCAGCTGCCTATAGGTGTTTCTGTAGGGCTGGATCACATTGTGTGTAGGGGCCAAATGGCAAGACATGAAGTTCAAGGGTAGACAGAAGCCAGGACGTCAGCCACAGCACTAACATTTATTCAGCCTTTTCTATGTGCCCAGAAAATTACATTCATTACTTTTAATGCTTACATGGATCCTTCAAGGATCAACAGGAAATTATAAACCCCATGGAGCCCCAAGAAAGTTAAGCAAATTTACTCCAGATCACATATCTGAGAAGTTGTGGTTATGAGAGGCAAAATGCAGGTTTGCCTGCCTCCAAAGCTGTGCCCTCTTGCCTTATAGCTGTGGATGCCAGGCTGGGGACTTTATCCTCACCACAAAGGGGAAATACAGAGGATTTTAAGAAGGGGGCATGACATAATCTGGAGGGGGTGCTGGAGGAAGCGAGAAGGTTCTATATATAATCTGCAACCCCTGTGTTAAGAGTTTAGCCCATTAATCACGAGCATTATTTCTCAGCTCTCATGGAAGGATGATTTATGGATTGAAAATAACAAGTTATGGGAAGTGAAGACTTTGGAGAATTAAAACTTTAAAAATTAAATCAATGGAACCATTTGTTTCCAGACTCCAAGATTATAAATCACATTAAGAATTCAGCTCAGTTTTTTGAATACAAAAATCCCATAGTTAATTTCATGTACTGAAGTCTAGTGCCTGTTAGGACTTTTTTTTTTTTTCATTAGGAGACAAAGCAATACATAGCTCACATTCAGAGCTGCTTCTGCTTCTTCCAACGCAGGTCTAGCCGCTTCAAGTTTGGTCTCTGCTTTTACTTTTTCACTATCAATTTCATCCACGATTTTTTGGGCTTTGTCTTTTACTTCCTGTACTTCATTTTTAACTTTGGCTGAAGCCTGAGCACTTACTGTAACTTCCGCTAACACCTTTTAAATTGAGGAAACACATCACAAATAGAACTTTCAAGCAAAGTTTATAAATTTGAGTAGGGAGAAAATATTTATGTAATATAACATAAAACATGAATAAGAGCAAATTTATTCCCCATCTAAGTCATATATATTTTCAAGTTTGTTGAAGTAATTCCTTTGAACAGTTCTTTACAGTCTTCCATTTTCTAAGCTTTTCTCAGGATTAGAGTATATAAATAAATATTTCAAACTTTGTGAAAAATAGCATTTCCACTCAAGGTAATTTCTGGAAAATTAGAAGTAATGCAAGTAAAGTATAATAGAATATGGTCAGAAACCATATGCCAGGACTATGCTAAGCACCTTCCCTAAGTTATCTCACTCACTCCAGTAACTGTCCAAGTATCTATTCTTAGATGACTCTCCGTAAGTGACAGCTGAGAGCAATCTGAGATTAATGGAGCCTACGAATGTATCCCTACCACCTAGTGAGGAAGTTTTGTTTTCTTTTTGTTTTTTGTTTTTTGTTTTTTTAACTCCACCAACTTTTCCTCTTATCCTTTTCTCTCCCCTACAAAAACTTTAGATGAGACTTGGGCTATCCTAAAAATCTTGAGCACAGTAGAACCTTCAAGAGAAAACCAAATATAACTTATAATCAAGCAAAATTTTCATAAACAGACGAGAGAATAACAGAGACAGAGAAAGAGGAGAAAGAAGAAACTTAGACCAGCTAGAAGATACAATAGCCAATGGTCTTTGTGAACATTCTCTTACCAGAAGCAGTCTGTGGTTTTATTGCCTATTTACTTTTTAAATAACATTTTTAAATAATGTGTTTTTAATCTGGAAAAACATTCAGCATCACTAGTGATAAAATTAAACCCAAACTTACTTCATCTGCTTTTACAGAAGCCACTGCCAATTCCTTCTCCTTTACTGCAAGATCCTGAGAGAGTTTAGCAACAGATTCACTTGCCTCCATCAGCTTATCAAGACCTTAGAAAATATGATAACCCGGCAGTTTACAAATACACACATACATTCTCTTGCTGAGTATGTGAATATTTCTTCATCAGATATTTATCCAGTATTTACTACTCAAAAGGCACTATTTAAGTACTATAACAAACACAAGATAATTCTATATGGATGAAAGCTTTAAAAATATACATATCTTAGGAGAAACAAACTTGACCATATTTGCTGAGAATTTCAATAGACGGTGAAGAAAATAACTCTGACTGAAGAATATTATCTAGCTGCATTTAAGGGAAAGTCACAAAGCCATAATGAATAAGATTATTTTAGCCAGAAAACTTCTTGGACAAATGCATGCTTTCTTTGGCTTTATAAAAAGTCTGTAACTATCATGTTTCACCTTTCTTTGAATCTTATTGCAGCTGTGTTGGCAACTGAGGCAGATGATATATTAATGTTTTTGCAGTTTTCTTTGCTATAAAATGAAAATAATTGCTAAACCTGGTGTAAACTAGCCCTGACTTTCAGTATTATAGAGCAAAAATAACTGGTTGACTAAATTTCTCAGAGTCTAACTGTGTTCTTGACAGTAATGTGTTTGGTAAATGTTTAACATCTGGGTCTCCAGTGGTGGAAAATCAATGATTTATGCATTTGTCAATTTCCATGGTGTAAACTCCCCTACTACAGTTGATGTCAAGCTACCAAGAGGTGCTCAGTAGCACATTATATGATATTTCCACCATACAGAGATAACAGACACAATTTCAAGAACATTAATAGTAAAATGTAATAAAAAAACAACTAACAATCAATGAGTTGGGAGTGTTTATTGCCTTTATTTTAAGCTACGTTATTTAACCGTAAGTTTATATGGTTTAATTTTTAATAGAGCATGTGTTTGATAACCAACCCATAAAATTCCTGAAAAAGTAATAATTAGTTCTCATGAGCAAGTAAGAGCCGGCTTCAACACATCACCGGTTCTGGAGTGTCACAGAGAATGGCTGCAAGAAGGTGAGCCATGAGAAAACAATAGAACAAGCTTAGGAAGCAATAACATGGCAAAGCTAAATAATCGAGGAAAATCATGAGACCCAAAATGGCGAGCACCAGCGCTCACAGGAGACCATCTGCAAGCAGCAGCTCAGTGACTGCCGTGGCTCACTCCCCAACATGGTGGGCCCAGAATCGGAAGAGCTGGGAAATGGTGCTAGAGAGTAAACAGGCAACCTCTTTTAGATTTTCTTCCACCCAGAGTTTCCTGACAGGTTAGAAAGTCCTAACACGTATCCCTCAGGATTAGCCACTAATAACAACAAAGTTGGCATTTAGTTATCAAACACAACAATATCCACCAATAAAATAGTGAGATCACTATCAAACATGCCCTAAAAAAATAGACTCCATTCTTCTTACCAATATTCATACGTTCAGCTTGATCATTAATATATTTCAACTTTTCGGTATAAATGTTTTTATAGCCATTTATAAAAGAGAGATAAGATTTAGGTGTCACATGTGCTCTCCGGCGATATCTGAAAGTAGGACATAAAAATTATCTTTATACCTGTCATTTTTGGGGACTCCCATAAAATGTACATACACTTGCCATTGTGAAATCAGAGCAGTTCACTAGCAGAAGAGCAGGAATTGTGGATGGTTTCCCTAACAGTGAGGTGGAAAGAGCACTTACATCCCTGTTTGAAAGGATTTAGGGTTTTTTATACACCCTTTACCACCCTTCTGAGCTTCTGCTTCCTCATCTGGAAAATGGAGAGAAGAATCTCTGTGCTATGCCACACAGAATCTTGCGAGGATCAAATAAAATAACATATGTGAACAACACACTGTAAACTTTAAGGCTCTGGACAGGTATTAGGGATAAATGATTAATATGAAGTTATGCTGTGAACTGATTTCATTCACTTGATATTTACTATACACCTCTTAACTGCCAGAGGCCAGCTGGGGAGGCTTACAAAGGTGAAAACCAGTCTCTCCCTGATTTACTGGAACTTCCTTGAAATCAAGAGAACTATACTTGATCCAAATGTTCTAACCCACTATGGGCTTTATTGTAGTAGTTAAATTTAACAATAGAAATAAATAAAAGGAATAATTTTATATAGAAGAAACTCAAGTCAAAGAAGAGGTCTTTGCATTCTATAAAATTATTTTACCTTTTATATTAATTTTTTCACTTTAGAATTTCAGAAGAATTTTTAATATTTTAAAGCTTTTTTTCCAAGAGTTGGGCATCTATGTGACTACCATTAAGGTAGTACATAAATATTAAATGCAGAATAAACCTCTAAACCTAAGAGGATATGAAAAATTTGGAAAATACACCCAAAATTTCAAAAATAAAGAGACAGGTTTTTTGGAACTAAAAGAAGATAAAATATTATCTCCACAGATGAAAGTAGCAGGAAAACTTCAAGTTAAGGTAGAAAGAAAATCTTCCTAAGAGTAAAAGTTAATACACACTGATTTGCAAAGTGAATCTAAGAAATCATCTTGAATTCTTTAAGAGGGGTGATCTGGGTATGGCTTTAAGTAAAGGAAAGGGTAGGAGACAGATAAACTTTTGTGAGATATGGACACCTGGAAAATTGATGACTGTGCTACCCAGACTACGTATGCAGAAAAATAGGCATAACCTTTCTGGGGGGCTCTGCACCCACTGAAGTCCATCAAATAACACTATGGAAGGAGCCCACTGCTCGAGATCAATGTTAGCCCACCTTTGTCCACATTTGTCAATCACACAGAGTCACTATCATGCTTTGGAAAAAAAACTGTATTTTTGAACTGTTGACCAGCTTTCACATATTGAACACTAACAATGCTTTTAATAAGTATACTTTCCAACAGTCAGTTAAAATTTTGTTTCATAATTAGTTGGCATGAAAATACTAAGTAATGCAAATGCAAAACTTAAATGTTCCCTTAACATAAGGCAATAAAGAAACCTTAAAACAGTGTACTTGTTTAATCAAAATAAATAATGCATTTGAATAAGAAACAAATTTTAAACAACTTATAATGAATTAGTTAAGTCATTTTCAAAACAAAATTAAGCAAATTAAATAAAGTGATTCATTAAGCATCTGTTACTTTGGGGTCTGGAGGGAAAAGGAGTATTGAAGTGTGGACACTGGCTAACTTTTAAATCTCATCTATTTATCATCTTTTCAATATCTAATCACTAGAAAATCAAAGCAAGAAAAATCTAAGTGCAGCTGGGACTTAGTGCTCAAGCAACATGAAGAGTCTTTGGATGTAACTAATTCCTCTTTGGAATGAATTGATGGTTCTGTAGCTCTCATGCTTATGTAAGGTTACTTACCTTTGGAAATAATTTTCACAGCTCTCTGAAACCATATCATGAAAGAGGCCCATTGTTTCTACAACCTGTCTTTTAATTTCATTAGAACAGACAATGTTATAGCCTGAAAGGAAATAGGAGGCCACAGCAATTAGAGCTTCCTTTGGCCAGCGACTGAACCAGTCCATGGTGCAACCTGATATCAAACCAGGAAATTTCAAAGAACGGGCTCGGAACTTCTCACCAACCTATTGATGGCAAATTCAAAAAGCATTAGAAACAAAAGGGATTATAAATTGGCTAGAGACCACCCACTACTAGGTTTATACATTTTCAGCCAACAGTATGACTTCACAAATTTTTTTAAAAATCAACAACTTTGGGCATATCAGTATATAAACTAAGTGTCCTGATGAAGGGAGATAATATTTCCACTTTCTTCCCTGCCTTAAGACTACATCTGTATTGTTGAGCTCGAGTCTAGGGGATATCTTTTAAGAGGAAACTGACAACCTAGAAGTTTTCTAGAGAGAGATAACAAGGACAAAGTCCTGGACACTATGACAAGTGTAAACAGCTTAAGGAACAGAAGTTTAGTCTAAAAAGGACACAGTGTGGGAGGTTTGTAAAAAATTTCTCCAAATATCTATAGAGCTTCATGTAGGAGAGGTACTTAGGTTCATTTTTCAGGACAGAATCAGAAGGGACAAGTACAGAGGGACAAAATTCAATTCATTGTAATGAAGAGCTTTCTGGCAATCACACTATCTAAATAATAAGCAAGCTACCTTATAAGTTAGTGGGACACCCTAGAGCAGTGCCATCCATTAGAGCTTTCTGTGATGATGGAAATGTTCCATGCATGTGCTTTCCAGTATGGTAGCCACTAGCCACATGTGGCTACTGAGCACTTGAAATGGAGTTGATGTGACTGAGGAACTGAAGTTTTACTTTTATTTGATTTTAATTAATTAAAATTTAAATAGAAAATTAATGGCTACTATATTGGACAGCACAGTGAGCTGGAAATAATCACACCTGTATCAGGGACATTCTAGATGATATGTCCACATTGGAGGTGGAGCTGGACAAGATTACATCACCAATTCAAAGAATCTATGTAGCTAGGTAATTAATGAAAATGTTGGCCATGCTATAATTTCTAATAATATGAATATTTTAAATTATCACACTTTGGTATGAGAGTTTGGTCTGTGGAGACTGGTGGTAGTGAAGTACTAGTTAATTATAACTCAGTTACAAATGTTAGCTTCTGAGCAAATCATCTACTCAGAGAAGGTACACTAAGTACATTTAAATAAATAACTCCTCCCACATAGATTTAAGTAAAATAAAAACTCACTGGAGAAAAGCAGAGAACAACATGCAAGTTCTTCTTTGATCTCGAAATGAAGTACTCATACAGATTATCGAAGGTAGGTGGATGGCGAGGGAGCTCCCGTTTCATCACCGATATCAGGCCTTGAGTGATTTCATCTATCTCATCCCGTGCAAACAAGTTGGAGATCTTTGAGGAATAGACAACAACTGTTCTATGCTTTAAGAGATCCCCCAAGTTCTTTCACTGCCAAAATCTAGTCCTTTTTTATGTATACATCATCTTTTAAAATATATTCTTTATACATCCTTTTTTAGATGTTTTCTTTCCATATCTCTGCAGTTAAATCTCTGATTTGTCAGAGATCACCACGAGTGCCACTTTCTATTGGTCAGCTTAATCATGACCAAATTACATTTCCTTTTGCTCAAACAGCTATCACCAAAAAGCTTATCACCTCCACCACTCCAATCATCTCTTTAAAAAGTCCAGCGATGCCCCTCTATTCTCCAGTGTCATTCTCAACTCCGGCTCCATAACTTAACTAGCCGGTGCACAATAAAGCATCAGTATACACCATTGTGCAGCAGGAGTCCTGCCCTCTCAAAGGACATGCTTGCAGTGCTGGCCCTTGGTGGCATCTTGGAAGGTGGTTTTGGGAATGGTTCCTCCATAACTGATAATGTCATTCTGTTGTGTCTAGACTGTGCAAATAATATGAAATATGGTGAAAACCTGCTTTCCTTCTGGGAGTCTGGAATTTTGGCAGTTGTAGCCTAGGAGGGCATGACTGTATGACCAGCTTCCAATAAAACCACTGGAAGTCTCACACAGGCTTCTCTGGGCAGTACCACAGTGCACATGTTTTTGCATCTCACTATTGGAGGGAGAGAACAGTCTGTATGGCCCCTTTGGGGAAAACACAGGAAGCCTTCACATGGATTCCTTCAGACTCCCCCTGATGTGCCTTTTGGATCCCACTGTGTGTTCTTACTATGTTACTGTAATAAATCTTCACCGTGTGTATAACTGTATGCTGCATCTCATGAGTCATTTGAATGAAGCACCAAATGTGGGAGTGGTCATAGAAGTACTGACACAAGTAGTGTCAGAAGTGTTGACGCAACTGTCTTCTTACTGCTAATGTAACTCACAACCATTCTATGCTCCTATTCTAACTGTGGATATAGGTAGAAATAGAGATGGAGATATACTTTATTTCTCCTAAAATAAATTATAGGATCAATTTGAAGACTGAAGAGACCAGTAAGGAACTATATTTCAAATGGACCAAAGCATGCAAAATATCTGGAGGTGGGCAGCATTAACTTCAGAGGAACTTTCGAAAATGCACTAAATCTCTTTCTAAAACAAAAAAATGTGTGTTAAATGGCCCCATTTCTGCAGGGCTGCTGTTTTTTCTGCTCAAATACGATGTACAGTTTTGAAATATGAGTTTTTCTCTACTTTTGAGACCCACCTCCCCTGAAGATAGCAAGTTGTTAAGATATTCTAGGAATGCCTCATCTTTTATTTCATTGTCTGTAAAGATGAAGGTGATGCCTTTTCCATCAGCACCGGCAACTCTGTATAAGAATTTTAAGTCCTCTGTTAGATTATTCACATTATAAGACCTAAAAAGGAAAGTGACAGAAAATTTAACATTAAAAAAAATCATAATCTCTCTCAAAGCACAATACTATAACCCACGATAATTAGAGAATATTCTGTACCTACTCAAATAGATAATAAGTCAAAGTGCCTGCTAGAAAACACAGAGATTAGCACTAAATAGCTATATGTTACCATTCAAAACAAATATGTTTTATTTAACTGTGGAAGTGAGAAATGGGGAATTTATCAGAAGTGATCTGTGAGGAGTAACTGGGAATAGGGAAATGAATTTCTTAGTGCCTGCAATCTGACAGTTCTCAACAATAGATTTCACCCGAGTAAATATAAGGATAATACCGGAAACTTATCTGAAATTTGAATGAGTTTGGATTGGTGAGAAATCCATGATAAATTATATATAGTGGTAATTTGCATAGCTCACTAAGTGACTAGATACAGAGCAAGCCTACATGAAAAAGAGGTATTATGCAATGTGATATAAATAATAGAAATGTTAAAATTATATGGTTAAAAATCATGAAAAGAGAAGATCTTAGTCTTTGTTTTTCTGCTTACTCTATTTCCTGCTAAGTCTATGTGCTACCAGAGGTGATATGATATGTCAAAATAAGGCAGACATTTCCTGAAGTATCATATGTAAGTCCTGAATAGTAAGTCAATGACAAGGACAAGAAAGAATTCCTCACTTGGAGGAGGTTTTAGCATGCAATTAGTAAGAAGCTTGCTGTAAGCCATATATATGGTATAATGGAAAGACCATTGGGTTAGGAGCCAGAAAAATCTAGGTTCAAATCCCCACTCTGCAGCCAAAGAAAATTCCTCCACATTTTCCAGCTTCTGGTTCCTCATCTGCAAAATGATGGTAAAAGCTATGCGTTAGCTTGTGTGGACACTAGATATAATGTAGTTTGTGTCCTTAAATGAATAAATGGCTTACTTGAGGTTGTTTAAACTAAAAGCACAAGCTATCCCTTCCAAACGGTACTGCAGTGACTACAGGTTACAGACCCAGGCAAAAAGAACATCACCAAACAGAGAACATACATCCCTTTCAGAATAATTCCCAAGGGGGATAACTGGATTAAAGACAGAAACTTCTAAGATGGTTTGGTGAGACATAGCTCCACCAGGCAAGCAATACAGTCCACATCCTTCCCATGAAGGAGTGGCCTGGTACTTTTATTTTTCATTTATTTTAATAGCAATTTTTTTAAAAGATACTTAGATTCCATAAATATTACACAAAAAATACAGGGATTCCCATATGCCCCACTCCCCACACCCTCCAACATAAACATTCTTCATTAGCGTGGCACATTCATTGCAATTGATAAACACATCCTGGGCTTTGCCACTGAGCATGGACCAAAGTTCACATTGTAGTCTACACTCTCTCCCACACAGTTCTGTATGTTATGTGATGATATAAAATGGCCTATATTTGTCGTTGCAACATCACTCACGGCGACTCCCAAGTCCCAGAAAAGGCCCCGTATTACAACTGTTTTTCCCTCTCCCTGCCCCCAGAGCATCCAGTGGCCACTAGCTCCACATCAATGTTGTAATTTCTTTCATTGCTGGAATCACAATATGTCTATAGTAGAATACCAGTAAGTCCACGGTAGTCCATAGTTCATTCCCCAATCCTGAGGATTCTGGGATGGTGACGTCCACTCCACCTCTAATTGAGAGGAGGCTTTGATCCCATACAGCTGATGGATGGGACTCTCTTGCTTGTAGTTGTCGACTCTCTCGGTTCTTTGGTATTGTGATTGTCAATCCTTACCTCCTTGTTAGTTGTCCTGAGGGAGTCCAATAAACTGGAGAGTAGGTGTTGCAATGCCACTGAGGTTCTGGGCCCAGCTGGCACGTGGACAGCCCAAAGACTCCAGTCTCTTGTACACACACCTACAAACTCCAGCACCAAGTATAGGTTTAAATAGAAGGGACAGATGAGCCA
>PVKH010007179.1:0-20422 GCA_004027955.1 Chaetophractus vellerosus | reverse complement strand
AAAAAACAAAGAAGGGAAAAAAGTTTATTTTGCTTTCTGAGATACAACAGCTGCCTCTCATTTGCTTGAACAGGAAGAGAAAATCAATTGTAAAACAGCAAGGAAGAAAAATGCTATTTCCATTTATTTTATCTTCATTTTTGAAAACATAATTTGGTAGTATAGGCCAAAAAATGTTCTGTTCTAATTTATAATGATGCATACTTCTCTTTTTAAAAGTAAAAGAACTATTTTTTCATGACATCATCTCATTCTTGCTATAATAGTTATGCCTGGAATTAAGAAACTTTCATTTATGATATGGATTATTTTACCAAATAAGCAGATTTTCACAATGTTAACATCCTTCTCCATTTAAAACGTGTTGGTGCTTAGTGTTCAAGGTCTCAAGTGTTTGCTTTCAAAATAGAACATACCATACAGAATGAAGTTCCCCAAAATTTTATTATAACTCTATTATTTTCGTGGCTTTTGTTGTTGTTGTTGTTGTTGCCCTTTAAGAAATTAATTGTTTGTGGCTTTTTAATTTTATCTGATTTTTAGTGGAGCCCTGCCCTTCTGCCTTCCTTTTCCCCTTCCCTTGGTCCCTCACCCCACCCCATCAATTAATTGCTCACCTAGGACTGAAGTATCTCATTCCAGCCAGAAAACCTTCAAAAGAGAATCTGAACACTATAAGATCAAGGAATATAAGTCTAAGGAATAATGTGCCTTTTTTCTTAATTTAGACTTTCATGAAGTTTTACAAAGTGATTCTTTAGAGCAGTAGTTCTCAAAGTTTGATCCCTAGAGCAGCAGCTCCTGCATCACCTAAGAACCTGCTAGAAACGAAAAATTTTCAGAACCCACCTAAGATCCACCAGATCAGAAATGCCAGAGATGCACAGCCCTCAGGTGATTCTGAAGCATGCTAAAGTTTGAGTACCACTGTTTTACAGTATGTTATGCCTATAGTACAGTCAAAATTTTAATCACTGTACTAATTTAATGTTCAAAGAAAACACAATTCCTTTAACTCCCTGTAATAGATCTGGTTTTCCCTGCTCACCACACCCTTCCTCCCTCTTTCGCCTCACCCACCAACCCCCACCCTACTGGCAATAAGGAAAAATTTTAATTTGTCAATTTAAAGTATCACAATTTTTTTGTATTAAGCTTTTGAAATGACTCGGGTAAATTCTCAATCTTTCCCAACTCCTCCCATTGCCTGGGCAACTTCCCAAGATGACATTTAGACATCAAGGGTATATGAGGGGGAATATAAAATGACCTAAGACTGCAGATTCCTGGAGGTTTGGCTGTGATTTCCATGAGTTCACAGATATGGGCTGCCTGTCCTGGTATCATCAGTGACAAAGCGTCCATTTTGGCCTGTCTTTGCTAATTCTCTCTGGAAAACGCCACATCAATTCTCAGATAGCTCAGGGGCTTATAGAGGCTTCTAGGTCACTTCAGTATAGGGGAAAGCCAAGAGCACTGCAGGAGAGATGCCTACCTGAACATGTTTGCAATTTTAACTGTTATATCACTCAATGGAATACCCTGTGATATGTTCCCAAGTGGGAAGTAACTGCTTTTGATTTTCTTTTCAAGTATCTAATGTCTCTCACCCCCTAGGACTATATTAGGCTAACTACTTTGCTAATCAATTTCAAAATGTCAGTGGTCATACACATAAAGTTTATTCCTTGTTCCTGTCATACTCCAAAGTGAACCTGTGGACTGGGGAGGATATTGCTTCACACAGTCCTTCAGAGACCAAGGAACCTTCTCTCTATTGACTGTACCAACCCTCAAGGCATTGTAGCTCTCCACTCTACATTCTGTATCCAGCAGGTAGACATGGCAAAAGAGACAGCAGAGAGCAAAATGCAGCAGGATTTTTAGAGGCCACCCATTGGCTAGAACTCAATCACATAACACCACCTAATTGAAATGGAGACTGGAAAAAGTTGTCTAGAATGATACATTGGACTTGCTGAAAACATAGCAATGTCTCTTCCCCAGGGGCTTTGAGAGGTCATTACACACGTCTCACTGCACTTTTTCCAAACTGTCATGTCCTTCCTCTTCTCACAAACTCTTTGAACACCTGGAAGTGATGGGATTTTCACTTCCTCTTCCTATTTGCCTGGGACTTCCTCTAAGCGTTCTCCTTCGTCCTGAGGTGGCTTTCACCTTACTCGTCCCAAGAGTTATAGTAGTGGAATAGTCAGTAAATGAATATAAGGGTTAAAGGAATGAAAATCATATCAGTTTAATATTTTCTATATATTAACCATGCCACACTTAGACATCAGCTCTAAATCACATAGTAATGTGTTAGTTTTCTATTGCTCTGTCCTAATAAATTACCATGAATTTGTTGATTTAACACAACACAAATTTATTATTTTATAGCTCCATAGGTCCGAAATCCAGTGCAGTCTCACTGGCTAAAATCAAGATGTCAGGAGGCCTCATTGCTCCCTAGAGGCCCCAGGAAGAATCCATTTCCTGTTCATTCGGGTAGTTGGCAGAATTCAGTTCCTTGTGGGTTATAGGACTCAGGTCCCCTTTTCTTTCTGCCTGTAAATTGACACCCCAGCTACTAGACGCCGCCGCAGTACTTAGTTCATGGCTCCTTCCTCCATCTTCAAAGCCAGTAATGGAGAGTTTAGTCTTTCTCACATTGCATCTCTCTGGTCCACTCTTCCTCAGTCATCTCCACTTGAAAGGACTTATGTGACTAAATAATCCACGTTAATCTTCCCATCTCAAGGCCTTTAATCTTCGTCATATTTGCAAAGTCCATTTTGATATGTAAGGTTACATATTCACAGATATTAGAGATTAGAAAGTGGACATCTTTAGGGGACCATTATTCTTGCTACCACAAGGAAAATAACTGCTTAAATTAAGAGTCTAAAATTTTGCTTATGTGAATAAAAAAATAAAACATATAAAGGAGACATTTTTCCTTTTCTTTAACAGCCATTTTTTAATAATTATATCTGAAGACCAAAACCATTGCTAATAGGCAGATTTTCTTATGATTCTTGGCTAGAATCAAGAATTTTATGCTAATTTTACAGTTAACATGCTTTCCGTTTGGCCATCAAGTTGAAAAATATGTAGTCAATTTAGTATCAAGAAATCCAGAAGTGTAAACATTAGATACCACTTAATAGGGTGTGTTTTCCACAAATGGAAACAAGCTATTAAAAATTCGAGGCAAGGATGTGGATAGGTTCAGGATAATCATTAAATATGTTTTTCAGAGATCCCCCTCCAACCTTTGATTGAATTGACTAGATCAAACTGTCGGCTAGGTAGCAGAAGCCTAGAAGATGATACATATAATCAATGCAGAGAGCGCTGACTAGCACAACCAAAAACCAGCCTAAAAAGAAAGGTGCATGTGAAGCAGAAAAGAAAGCTGAATTCAGTGAAAAACATGATATAGCCCTATTCTTATTGGATCTCTTGAGGGTGAGCTCCATGATATCAGGTGCCACGTCTATTTTTATCATCCTTGTGTACACAGCACTGAGCACAGTGTCTGGCATATCAAAGGCACTATAAGTAATTATAAACTGAATGCATGAGTGAAAGAATGAATAAACACTTTTCTGTGCTATCTCTACACTTACCTTCAAATTACTTATTTTAATTCAAAGTAACCAATGTTTATAGAATTCCCTATGTTCAAGGTGCAGCAGTAAAAATCTCTCATGTTTCCATTGTTCTCTACACTTTTCAGGGCATTTTAATAAATTATTTACTTAATTATGATAATAGCTCTATCATTCATTCATTATCAGTAAAAATGAGAGGTATTTTCCTCTATAATTTGTATTATTAAATCTTTATCAACCTGAGAGTGTTTAATTTGTATCTTTTAAAGTTAAAGACCATTTTTCACTCATCTGTCCCAAGACAGCTATGGAAAGAACCTCATGGTTAGTAGATATTCAATATATGCTATTAAGGAAAAAATCATAGACCCTGAGATTTTCATTTTTTTAAGTGCTGAAATTATCTAATATGTATCAATAATAAAATGCAAGTAATTAGGAAAGAATTAAGGAAGTTATTGAAATTTTTCTGAAACAAATCTTTTTTAACTCTTTAAACTACTGAAAATGGAAATGGTTGTCTTGTGAAGTAGTAATTCTCTAAGATATTCAAGCAATGAGCTCTATCATTGCTGGTCAAAAAAATGAAGCAAAAATTCCCACACTAGGTGGAAGAATAACCTTTAATATTCTTTCCCATTCCAAAAGTTTTGACAGCTGGTCATGTTGTCTTTCTTGTTCTTGAAGCTTATTTCATTTATAGTGTGTATGATACTTATATAATTGTTCATATTTATACAGTTTTGCATGTATATTATAAGGCAATAAAAAGCCTATCAAATCTATATGTCAATTGCCTTTAACCAAGACACGAGGCACTTACTTACATAGGCTTCTTAGCTTTTCCTACCTATTTCTATCTTCATTAAGGGAACTTGAACCTTCTCTTAACTCCAAGGCCAATGAAAGTTGTGCACTCAAAGTTCAAGGACTTCTCCTGTTAGGATTTTGGTTTGACAGAACTAGTGATGACAATAACAAATTAAACCAAAATGTTAACATTTTCTTCTTTTATTTATAGAACATATGAGCTAGATGATACAATTGGCTTCTTCTTGTCCTGTGGTTTTATTTAAACCATATTTTTAGTAATGAAGCTGCTTTATTTTTTTTTCAAGAAAGATTTGGCTCGGAGACTATATTAAAAAAAAACATAGATCAACACATACAAGAGCTTCTTGGATGAAGTTTTATAGAGACATGAGAGTTATGCTCATTCCACATTCAGTTTGTGTCTCAGTACCCTTTTCTCTCCCACCACCAACCTCCCCCAGCAGAACCATTCCAAGACAGAGGTTGGTCTTAGTCCAATCTTCCTTAGTTAATAGAAGCATACACTAAAATCTGAAGAGGGGAAGGGAATTTCCCAAACTAAAGCACCTAGTTCGCAGATTGGTATGGTGGGAAATATATTACCTCCACAACTGATAAGACTTACCTTTTCATCTGGGCTCTACTGCTAATGGGCTATTTGATCTTGCATAAGTTCTTTAAGCACTTTATGCCCTAGTTTTCTCTTTGATAAAATGAAGGTAGTAATGCCTACTTTGACAGATGTTTAAATGATAAGAAATACAGTTGGGCACATAGTGAATACTCAGTGCCTGGTAACTATCATTTTTTATGAACCTATTAGGAAAGTCCCAT
The DNA here is from genome assembly GCA_004027955.1 of Chaetophractus vellerosus. NCBI lineage: Eukaryota > Metazoa > Chordata > Mammalia > Cingulata > Chlamyphoridae > Chaetophractus > Chaetophractus vellerosus. The sequence continues at coordinate 15,158 of PVKH010007179.1, read as the reverse complement.
GATCTGCATGAAAAGAATAGCAAATGCAATTATTAATAATGTGACCTTTAGCTTAAAAATGATCTCCTTGGTTTGTTTCAGGAAAGTAGTAGATCATCCCAAAAGGCGACTTGGTGTCCCCATTGATCGGATTGGTGGAAACCGGCTTTCAAATCCCAGAGGCTAATTGATTCCAATTGTGAGTACAATATGAATATGTAACAATCCATGCAGGCTTTTGATTAACATTTCACAATTGATCTACCCTACTTTACCTCTCTCCTTTTGATTTCTTAGCTTATAAATTTCCTTTTTCAAAATTTAACTATTTAATATAACTTAAATAGCATTAAAAAGCAAAGGGATGCCCTAGATTTATCACCCTAAAAATGAATGGTTTAGTTATTCTCACAGACTCCTATATAATTATTAAATGCTAATATGTAAACAAGGGTTAAAATTCTAATTAATTTAATAAATCATCTCCATAATATATGTAATGTGTAGGAATCTCTCTGTTATGAAGAAGACATGTTCCAATGGCATATAATATATTGTTGCCACAAAATACATCACTGGAGTTATAGTTACCAATAGCATGGAATATAGGAGCTAGATTGGTGTTGCAGAAAGAATATTAGTGATGAAATGAGAACACCTAAGCCAAATGCTGGTTCTATCATTCATTCATTATCTTTTTTCCATCAAAGGTACATCTTGTACATTTAGATAATGAAATAATGGTATTGTGAAGATTAAATTAGAAGTTTAAAGAGGTCCTAGAATATATTGAACACACAATACATACAAGCAATAAAAGTTCTGAAAACTTACTCAGTGCTGGGCACTATACTAAGTACTTTGCATGCATTGCTTCATTCAACCATCCTGTTCCATAGAGTAGGTACTATTACTATCTCTAACATCTTGAAAAGTAGGACAGCATAAGAGATAAAAGTGCCAACTGTGGAGGTCAGATCTGTAGGGTTAAAGCCCAGGTCTTTTATCTGTTAGCTACGTGATCTTGCTTAAATTCTGAAGTCCTCCTCCATAAAATGGGAATTTTAATCATTTCTATCATATAGCCTTGTCCTAAGGAATAAATGAATTGATAAATATTATACACTTATAATAGTACCTGACACATATTAAGTACTCAATAAACATTTGTTGCAGTTATTATTGTTATACAAATAAGTGAAAAGGCTTAGATATGTTAAATTAACTCATAATGCTGCATAGCTAATATGTATGCAGGTAGAATTCAAACACAGTAAGTTTAATACCTGAGCTAAATGCTATATGTAACCATCCATATTATATGTTTAAACACTAAATGCTTATTGAATACAAATCAAGCCAATATATTTTCTCCTGATAGGGTTTATAAAGGAAGCCTCTTTCTTCCCAGATAAGACAAGCTATGATCCTCAAATCAGTTCAATGATGTTGAGGTCCCAAAGCATTGCTTTAGACCTGTCCCTCACTTAATTGAAATCACTCCATTGTGTCCTCCCCAAATGCTCTAGAGCCACATTGAGGAGTCAATATTTTACCTTAACTTTCTCATTCTCAGAATGACTTAGCTAAAGAAACTTTATTCTCCATGGAGTTGCTGATCAATGAAGTTCTGCAATTGCTGAATGCCCATAAACACAGGAGGCCTTACTGAATACTGCCAAGAATCCTGCCATATGAACAGCTCTGTCTTCAAAAACTCAGCTTCAAATTTCTTTCTTTATATTTGGAGATATACCAAGTGAGGTCATCTCATCAGGGTTGTTGAAAATTGCCACATTTATATTTGACTAGGAATTAAGGTAACAGCTATTAAAAACCAGATAACTCCTTGGATCAGGGTCACAATCCTTTAACTTCTGCATGTATTCAAACATCATAACCCTGAAGTTAAATATAGGTTTGATGTGATATTCACATGGGTCCTATTACCTATACCACTTCTGAATTCAGTCAAAGGAGGTTATCATAAACAATTCATCCAGGAAACATTTTTCATATGACTTTTCATTTTAATTTTTCAAACAGAAACTCCTGATCATTCTCAACTATAAAAGGGGAGTTGAGGTAATACATGTTTCCTCAGCCACCGTTAGTTAAAATCCAAATTGGCATTTTGTGTGCTTCAGTTAACAGACTTTGTTGAACATCATGACAATCCTTGTCTTTATTATTAGAATCTCAAAATGATAACAAAACATGAGAATAGGTTTAGAAAAGAACTTAATATCATAGATCCTCTGTTTCTGTTTTTCAATCATTGTGAGTTCCCCTGAATTTATGGCTAAGCCATCTATTCATTATTTCCTACAACCATCACCATAATTTTTCAGGTATGTTTTTTACTTCTTCGTGGGCTGTTTCATGTTTTATACTTTATGAATAATAAAATTTATAACAACAATATATTTGTAATTTCCATTTAACGTTTCAAAGTTATTTATTCTATATTCTTTCTTATTGTTTAATTCATTTGAACTCCTTTGAATTAAAGAGGATGTAATATATACAACATTTAACAGTAATAATTTGAGTCATTAAATATGTCCATAGTCATGTACTAACTTGAGATTTAAGAAAATATTTCATTTAATGCAATCCCATTTTTTCAATAAATGAGGAAACTGGGGCTGTGAGAAGAAGGTGATTTGTCCAGAGTTTTACCAATGATCAGGTAAAGCAAGATGCAGGACTCAGGTCTCTGGATTTGTAGGTCAGCAAGCTCTCCATGATCCATTAGTTTCACTTCTGTGGGGTTTGATGTATACTCTTTGGAGAGGGTTTATTTGTGGGTTTTCACCTTCTAGGTTTCATTTTAGGTCTTCTTGCTAAAAGTGAAACTTGCACCTAATTGTGGAAGTTCTGCTTGGTTTGAGGTCAAATCTAAATACAGCTGCTGTGTTTTACCTAGTTTCCAGCCCAAATGTTAATCCTTTCACCAATACATACTTTGAGAAGGAAGGTAATCTGACATTTACACAATGTCTTACTGAAATTATTTTGAATTTTATTATGCCTCAGATCTAAGCAACTCAGATTCAGAGAGGTATTTTGTCTAAAGTTCCACAGCTTCTCTAAATGCAATTATCAAGTTCTAGGTCTCTGCCATTGAAATCAGGATGCCTAATTAATGAAATCTGGTAGAAATATGGCCATTAATTGGGTTGCCACTTTCTACCACATGCAGTAACACATTTCTTTTAAAACTATGAAGTACATATTGCTATAGTATACTGGCAATTTTTATTTTAGAATATTGACATACCGTCATTCAAATAAATCAACATAACTTTCAAGTATGGAAGAAATATATTTAAATGCAGGTATATGGTTAGACTTTCTTAACGCTGTTTTCAATTATCAATGTGTTATAATAGTAACAAACAAATGCTAGAAGTCAGCCTTTATCTTTCTGTTGTTTGTCATGGCAACAGCTTTTAAATCAAGATTGAATTTTAATAGAATGTAGGAGCTACCAGTTGAAAGGAGGTGTAGCAGGGGCAGCTTACAATTTTTATTAAAATGGGAGCACAAGAGTCTAGCTTACACTTTTAAAATACTCTTTTTAGTGATTTTTTTTGAAATTACCATTTTGCATTGTTGTCTCTGCAATCAAAACATGTCAGGTAAATGAATTATAATGAAATAACATTATGCATTTAGAGTTTTAGCTCTTCTCAACTGAAATCAATGTATTTCCACCTGATCTACAGAGTTCTCATTAGCTTTAACAACTTCAACTTTCACTTTTTCAGATGCTTCTTCCTTGGGTGAAATATCACAGGACATGGATCATGCTTCATGAAGTTCTTCGCACTGCTTAATGAGTAAACGTTTAAGGAAATGACCTTCTGCAAATCCTTTCCAAATCTGGGACTTTAGTCTATCACATCAGAGCATTGTTAAATTTAATTGTTCAGATCATTTCAATGTAGGGATTTTTCAAAAAAGTATTTTTATCATTCAAGGAAGGTCACCTTTCTCCAAACCTTACTTTTTAAAGTAAAAATCAAAAAGTACAATGCAATGAAATGCCTTCTTTATGTATTTGCAAATCACATTAACACAATTGAAGAATTATAACTGAAGGCTGGTTTCCTTTTGTAAAATTTAGATACAATTTGTTCATCATAAGGGAACAAAAAAGGCAAAAATGTGTATGTTTCTCTTGAGTACTTTTCTTTGCCTTTTGGATAATAATTATGAAATTAGGCTTCTGTTAACATATTCAAATGCAGTCAAGTTCAGCCAAATAAAGCACAGCCCCAGAGAAATCAGAGATGGTCTCTGAGCAAGGGAAAAAAAGCAACAACAACAAAAACAAACAAACAAACATACCAAAAAAAAAGACAAAAGCAGTCATAAAGTCCATAAATTTTATTCCCCCAAGAACTGAGAAAATGTGTCTATCTTCAGGTTAGAGCATATTGACTTAGAATTAAGGAAGTGAAGAATATTACTCATTTGTCAAGCTTGGATATCCAATGTCCCTGTCTAAAATCTTTCCACTTCCCTAAATTACAGCTGATGGTTAATTAAAAGCAGCAGTGGCTAATTATGAGAGTAAATTCAGACTTAACAGCTGAAATTAAGAAGGAAATCAAAAGAATCACCAAGTAGTAAACCACCAGAGTAGTAAGGGGTCAGTTGAATACATATTTCAGCTCAATATAAAACACTAAGTGATCATTTTTATGTTACTGAATCATCTAAGAAACGAACCTGTTTCGTATACTGTACTTAATAAGGCATTGAAGGGTATATTGTATTTGAGAATGATTTCTTTAAATTGATTCAAATTACTTTTAATTGAGCTTTCAAAGAATAAGTTTTCATATTCTGGAAAGCTCAGTTCTCAGCAATATCTGTTAAGTCACTATAGTTTAAGCTCATAAGCCCATTTGCATTGGATATAAGGTAAAGATAACATATTCCTTGGAAGAGAGATTTAGTATAAATTAGCATAAATTTTAAAGCATCTAGAAAACACATCTTCTTTAAACCCTAGTAATCACCTTCAAAAAGAAGTGACACGTGGGAGAGAAAAGTTTTGGCTGGTAGAGCAGAGGTTTATATTAGCATATAAAGAAAGAATGCTATGTGGTGTCTTCCTATTAGAAGAGGAAGGGGTGAGAAGTTGTTAACCTTAACTAAAATTCAATTAACGTACTTGTATGATCCAAAGCATAACATATATCCCAAAGGAACCCCACGATATATTACATGGGAAAATATCCCACAGGACTCACTACTTCAAAGAATTATTTAAGAAAATGTTATGATCTCCACCGCCTTTTCTCCAAACTTCAAGTGAATTATAGGAATGTTTCCTTTTCCTGGAAGCTCTTGCTTTCCTGTGTCTCCCATTTGAATATTCACAAGCTTGTAATCCAACTGGGAGCTGTGTCATGCTTTGACCAATATATTAAAACCACTCTAGCCTAAATATATCTCATGGTAAACATTTAAAGTTGGATTAAACAAACTGATGTACTACATTTATTTTTCAACTTCAAAATTAGGCTATGGTGTGTGACTTAATTAAAATAAGAGACTGCAATATATTGACTTATACTCTTTTCTAACATGAAAGGAATGTGTTTCATAGTAAAATATATACATGAGTTTTCCAACAAGAAAAAAGAAAACTGTTTATTTCACTTTATTTCGTATTTTAACTTTTACCACTAGTTTATATAGAGTAGAAAATGAGGCAGAAATATGCTAGTTTAAAATAGGGCATTCCTTTGATATAGCAGTAATTTAAGACATAATGTCTGTTAAGGACATAATGAATCATCTCATTTATTTGCCCAATGCATTCTATACTATTGTATCTATTGTGTTGAGAAGCCACCAACTTGAAAGGACTTTTCATTGGGTTACTGAGGTTCCCAGGCTGAATTGGAGGAAATAAAAAAGTTAATGGATGTTGAGATGTGAATCTCAGAATCAAATTAAGTATAAAGGTATGAGTAATAGTTAATTTTAAATTATTACACTTAGTTCCAAAATAATACATTACCTTTTGCACACTGTTCCTATATGGTATTTATATCTAGAAAACTGGGTATATGGACTTTGGAGTTCTGGTGTTAATTATATAACAAAATTGTCATGAGGGAATGCTATTGCCCAGCTACATCGTCTTAGAATTTACTCACACTACAAAACATCTGGTAATTGTATCTTTAATCTACATATAGCTTTCAGGAATTAAATTTATTAAACAAGTCATTAGAAAGTACCTTCATGGAATTTTATAAAAGGAAGAAGCATCAGAAAATTTTTAGAATGGTATAACCCATTACACCTAAAGGCTCAGAAATCTTGGATATTGTTCAGACTGCTTTAAGTTTAATAAACACAAGAAGATAAAAGCAGAAGTTTTTGTCTTTCTTTATGGTAACATTATATTTGTGTTCATGGCTGTTATAAATACATGGGAACACCTTCAGACATTATGTGGGAACTAATATTTTCTTTGCAGAGCTCTCAAGCAAATATATATGTAGCACTTCAGGCATAATTTTCAACTTGGTCCGTTTTGCATATTTTTTTACTTTTCTAGTTTAAACAATATGGCTCATTCTATCTGACAAGATAGTTTTGTCAGTAAGCATCACAAAATATCATATAGATAAAGCTGCACACACACCCATCTTAAAATAATGGAATGTGTATAGGCTTACCTGGCCAGTCATCACATAATTATAAACTAGGCATTAATAATTTTTACTTGCAAAACGACCTTTGGTATAACAAGTGGGAAACAAAGTTCAAGTTGAACTCTCAGCCTTGGAATTGTTTAATAAACTTGTTCAAATATAAGCAAGAATAGTTTGATGTATTCAAGTGAAACAAAAACTAATCTTATGTTTTTTGTTGTGTTTTTGTTTTTTTTAAGCACATCGACTATAGCTGAGAGAATCAAATACACTCTAATATTGTGGTAGAGATGAGAACTTAGAAACAAAGAGGCAAATTGTTCTATAAGCAAATTTTGTTAGACATTCTCTCTCTGAGACATTGGCACTACTTTCTTTCAGCGCTCAATAAATATTTCTAGTCACTGGTATCATGGCCATTTGGTTATAGTAGTCTTAAGGAAAACTGTCTACATTAACAAATAAGATATGGTGACCAGCACAATCAAAATTGGAGAAAAGATGATGGCATATGTTTCCAATAAATGGAGATAATATAATTTATTTTAACTTTCCATTATGCTTTTTAAAAAAATATTTTAATTGATAGCACAACAGCAATCATCACAGAACAAAAATATATGTAAACAATGAATTTATGTAAAGTATACAGCAGATACAACACTCAACTTTAGCTCTGCAAAGCCATTTTGATAGCCAAATGCCATTCAAGGGTGCAACACACTTGTCATCATATCATAAAACATAAGCTTATTACAACCCACTTAATCAGAAGTTAGCAAGGTGAGAAAAATAATATTAGAATAAATGTCACAGTTCATGCATGAAATAGAAATAATATTTAAGCAGTAGAGTGAGTAGTTGTAGTTATCTTTTCCTAATATTATATTTTTTGCATCCAGAGAAAATGCTTTAGACACAGTATTTCCAAAAGCAGGCATAGGAGAAAACAATTTTTATTAGAAGGATATTTGATAAAACATTATATTTCAATAAAATAATCTATGTGTAGGCAAATAAGAGAGAGTTTTAGAAAAGGGATGTTCAATATGGCAGCCATTAGCCAAATCTGGATCTTTCAATTTAAATTTAAATTAAATTAAATAAAAAATCCAGCTTCTCCATCATACTAGCTACATTTCAAGTGTTCAATAGTCACTTGTAGCCAGTGGCTACCATAATGGGCAGTGCAAATTGGAGAATAGCCCATCATCACAAAAATTTCTATTGGACAGCACTGTTCTACATTATAATGCATATATTACAGTCCAGAAAATAAAGGTTGGCATTTTAGATCTAACCTTCTTTTTACAGTTGGCATAACTGAAGTCTCAAAGAAGTCATTTATGTAAAAGTAGTGGTAAATACTTTTCTGTTGGAGGAAGTAGAGGGAAGAGTTTAAAGATCTCTGCAAACGATCAAGATACATTTAAGTAAATTCATTCTTTATCATATCAAATCTTCACATTCTAATCATAAATGACCTGTCAGACAAATTAAACCAATTCTGCAGTTGACAGCATTTTAATTTTCAAGTGTATAAATTAATCTTTTTAAATTTAAATTTTTTGTTCTCAATCATTTGACATAGCAGTAAGTTGATCCATCTAATTCTAAATACCTATAATTTCTTTCAATCCAAATAGCTTAAAAAATTAAGATGTCTTGGAGATGGATCTTTGATTCACTATTAATTAGTGGGGTAGACAATAAAGAAGAGTTGAAAAACCCATAATACAGTTAAATCATTCATTGAAATTAATGATAAAAGTCTATTGCTTGACGAGCTTTCCCTCCTTAACTCTACTCACCTAAATGTAACCCCCATGCCATCACCACATATACACACATAGTGTCATGCTAATACTCACAGAATACTTTTCATTTCTACAAGTGCCACAGCCTCCCTTAAACAAAACCATGTTCAAGCCCTAGAAAAGCAGAAGTCCGTTCTCAGACCTTGAAATAAAGAGCTTAGTCACACTAATCCAATTTTCTTCATATAGGTTGCTTTGGAAGGTTATCCTCATTGCCCTTTCTGACATTTTGGATGGTCAGGCTCTTTGAGTTTCTCAATCTGACAGAAAAATATAAACCTACACATTGCCAAACTCATACCACTTGTTTAAAATTAATGTTTAACATCTTAACTAAAAACAAACAAAAATTTCCCTTTCTCCTTCAACCTATTCTTGCTAATGTCTAATTTTCTTCTTCCTTTAGAAAAATACTTGTCAAAAGACTTGTCTATTCTCAGTGAGCCCAGTTTTTCTACATGTTCTCTTTAATGAAAAGCCCACCAAAGAATTCTTGTCAAGGTTACTAATGGCAGAATTCAACTGAAGTTCTCAGTTCTCATCTTACTGGAATTATCATAGCTTTAGATACAATTGAATTCCTTCCTCCTAGGAGCAATTTATTCACTTGGCTTCTAGGGCATCCCTTTCTTTGTCTTCTTCTACCTTGGTAATCCAATTACTCAGCCTCCACTGCTGATTCTCCCTCATCTGCCCCATCTATAAATCTTGGCCCTCATTGTATCTCTTCTACTTTATATTTGGAATCACTCCCTAGATTGTCTTATCACAACATCAAACGCTATTGATATATGCAAATAACTGTCAAATCTATGTCTCCAATCTGAGTCACTGCCCTAAATTCCAAATGCATAAACCCAATCGTCTACTCAAAACTCTACTGGGAAGATTTTGCAATAGTATAACAACTGGGGAGACCCAAGATGGTGGAGTAGGGAGCGCAGGACACACTTGTCCTCCAGAAGCGGTAAGAAGATAGGCAGGCTTACTGGGCACAGGAGAAGCAGCTGGAATGGGGCTAATGGTGCACAGGTGGCCAGTGGGGGAAGAGCCTTGCCAAGTAGTCAGGGAAGCTGCAAGGCAGTGGGGCAAGTGGTGAGGGCAGCCAATAAGAGGGGCCTTGCAGGGCACAGGGGGAAGCAGCAGGGGCACAGGGTGAGTGACCTCATCAAAGGAACAAATTTAAAAGCCAGAAGAGATGCAGAATTTAGAAGAACTAATCAAAGATGTGCACACAAATCTTTAAATCAATTAGAGGAGGTGAAGGAAGAAATATTAAGAAGACACTGGGAGAGCATACAGAAGAAATTGTCAACGTACATAGAAAAATAACAGATCTTATGGTAATGAAAGGCACAATAGAAGAAAATAAAAATGCAATAGAAGTACAAAACAGCAGATTTGAACAGGCAGAGGAAAGAGCAAATTAGAAGACAGAACCTTCAAAATCATGCAGATAGAAGAACAGAGAGAAAAAAATGGAAAAAATCAACAGGGTTTCAGGGAATTGAATGACAGCATAAAACGTACAAACATACACATTATGATTGTCCCAGAGGAAGAAGAGGTCAATGAAGCAGAAAGAGAGTTTAAGGAAATAATAGCCAAAAATTTCCCAACTCTTGTGAGGGACATAGATGTACATGTTCAGAAAGTGCAGTGTACTCCAAACAGAACAAATCCTAACAGAACTACTCTGAGACACATACTAATCGGATTGTCAAATGCCAAAGATAAAGAGAGAATCCTAAAATCAGCAAGAGAAAAGCAATCCATCACATACAAGTGTTGCTCAGTAAGATTAAGTGCTGATTTCTCATCTGAAACCAAGTTGGCAAGAAGGCAGTGGTATGACATATATAAGGTACTGATAGAGAGAAAAACTGCCCCTCAAGTATTCTATATGCAGCAAAATTGCCCTTCGAGAGTGAGGGAGAGATTAAAATTTTCACAGATAAACAGTAATTAAGAGAATTCATCAACAAGAGTCCTTCCCAACAAGAAATAGTAAAGGAAGTTCTGCAGGCTCAAAGGAAAACACAGGAGAGAGAGGTTTGGAGGAGAGTGTAGAAATGAGGAATATTAGTAAGGGTAACTAAAAGGCTAAAACAAAAATAAGATAGGATATACAAAGCTTAAAGATAAAATTGTTGAAGTGAATTCTGCCTTTACAGTAATAACATTGAATGATAATGATAATGGATTAAACTCCCCAATTAAGAGTCACAGATTAGCAGAATGGATTCAAAAAATATGATTCATCCATATGCTGTCTCCAAGAGACTCACCTTAGACCCAAGGATACAGATAGTTGGAAAGCAAAAGATTTGAAAATGATTTTCCACGCAAACAGGAACCAAAAATGAGCTGGGGTAGCTATACTAAGATCAGATGAAATAGACTTTAAATGCAAAACTGTTATAAGAGTCAAAGAAGGACACTATATAAAAGGGGCAATCTAACAAGAAGAAAGAACAATCATAAATATCTATGCACCTAACCAGGATGCCCTAAAATATATGAGGCAAACATTCATGTAACTGAGAGAGTCTACAACTGCAAGCAAGAGGGTCCCATCCATTGGCCCTATGGGATCACAGCCCCCTCTCAGTTAGAGGTGGAGTGGACATCACCATCCCAGAATTGGTGAATGAACTATGGACTAAAGCAGACTTACTGGTATTCTACTACAGACTTATTGTGATAATAGCAATGAAAGAAATTATATCATTGATGCAGAGGCAGTGGCCACTGGAGGGCAGGGAGAGGGAAAAACAGGTGTAATACGGGGGCATTGTTGGGACTTGGGAATTGTCCTGAATGACATTGCAATGACAGATACAGGCCATTATAAATCTTGCCATAACCTACAGAATTGGGTGGAAGAGTGTGTAAACTACAAAGAAAACGTTAATCCACACTTAGTGGCAATGCTCCAAAATGTGTTCAACAATTGCAATGAATGTACCTCACTAATGAAGGATGTTATTAATGTGGGAAAATGTGGGAGGTGTGGGGAGTGGGGCATATGGGAATTCCCTATATTTTTTATGTGATATTTGTATAACCTATCTTTAAAAAAATAAAAACAAAATAAAAAAAAAACACAAGACTGAGGGGGGAAATGGACACCACTACAATAGTAGTGAGGGACTTCAATACATCACTCTCAGATAGAACATTAGACAAAGGATCAATAAAGAAACAGAGATCTTGAATAATATATAAATGAACTAGACCTAACAGACATATACAGGACATTGCATGCCCAAACAGCAGGATATACATTTTTCTCAAGTACTTATGGATCATTCTCCACAATAGACCACACATTAGGTCATAGAACAAATCTTGATGAATTTAGAAAGATTTAAATTATACGAAGCACTTTCTCTTATCGCAATGGAATAATGCTGGAAATCAATAATGGGCAGAGAACTAGAGAATTCACAATTATATGGAAGTTAAACAACACACTGTTAAACAATCAATTAGTTAAAGAAGAAATTGCAAGAAAATCAGTAAATATCTTGAAGTGAATGAAAATGAGAACACAGCATATCAGAACCCATAGGATGCAGTGAAGGTAGTGTTGAGAGGGAAATTTATTACCCTAAATGGCTACATTAAAAAGAAGAAAGAGCTAAAATTAAAGGCCTAACTACAAACCTGGAGGACTTATAAAAAGATCAACAAACTAATCCCAAACAACACAGAAGGAAAGAAATAACAAAATTTAGAGCAGAAATAAATTAAATTGAGAATAAAAAACAGTAAGAGAGTTAACATAATCAAAAGCTGGATTTTTGAGAAGATTAACAAAACTGACAGACACTTAGCTATACTAACAAAGAAAATGAGAGAAGATACGAATAAACAAAACCAGAAATGAGAGAGGAGACATCACAAATGACCCCACAAAAATAAAAGGGTCATAAGAGGATACTATGAACAACTATTAGACAATTCGCCAACAAATTAGACAATTTAGATGAAACAGATGAATTCCTAGAAACACATGAACAATGTACACTGACTAAAGAAGAAACACAGGACCTCAACAGACCAATCACTAGAATTGAGTTTGAATCAGTCATCAGCCTACCAACAAAGAAAAGCCCAAGACCAGACAGCTTCATAGGTGAACTCCACAGATCATTCCAAAAAGAAATAATACCAATCTTGCTCAAACTCTTCCCAAAAATTGAAGACGAGTGAACATTGCCTAACTCATTCTATGCAGCCAACATCACCCTAATACCAAAACCAAATAAGGATGCTACAAAAAAGAAAATTACAAACCAATTTCTCTGATGAACATAGATGCAAAAGTCCTCAACAAAATGCTTGCAGACTGAATTCAACAACACATTAAATGAATTATAACACCATGATCAAGTGAGTTTTATTCCAGGTATGCAAGGATGGTTCAACATACAAGAAATCCATTAATATAATATACTTCATTAACAAATTGAAGGAGAAAAATCAAATGATCATCTCTATTGAAACAGAAAAGGCATTTGACAAAATGCAATGTCCTTTCTTGATAAAAAAAAAAAAACCTCAAAAGATAGGAATAGAAGGAAACTTCCTCAACATGATAAAGGGCATATATGAAAAACCCACAGCTAACATCATACTCAATGATGAAAGACTGAAAGCTTCCCTCTAAGATCCGTTAAAATCTTAAGACAAGAATGCCCACTGTCACCATTCTTTTTCAGCATTGTGTTAGGAGTTCTTGCTAAAGCAGTGAGGCAAGAATAAAGGACTCTAGGCAAAGATCAGATTCAGTGTGCAGCCTTTAAGGTATGTTCCAGATATTTTAAGGCAGCTGCCATTAAGTTGGGGCATAAAATGCAAAATAATTCAAACTGTTTGGGAAAAAAAACACTGAATGTAACAAATAATTGAGAAGCTTTCCGAAATTTTTAAAGAACTTCATTGCCAAAAAACCATGAACCCTGGAATAAAACAAGTCTTTGACACTTAAAGACAAAATAAACCTTAAGCCTCCAACCTTGTGAGACTAGGAAGGGACTTGGGAAAATAGTGCAATTCATAAGAAAGGATTACTCCCCAAGTAGCACATAAAATGTGTCCATGCATGATAACGGAAAACCAAGAACCTCACAAAGGGTGGAGCCAGGAGAAAGAGAAAATAATAGATGAATGACTCCTTCTAGAAAATAAAACCAGGTCTTCATCAAGAAACCTCCCTCACCCCCAGGGTAGAAGACCCTTACACTATCTGCCCAGTGGGATGTCAGGATTGCTAAAGATAAGCATTCCAGATGCTGTGTGCCTCACGTTCTTCTCCTTTATGAATGGAGTTATTGTTTACGGTTATTGTGTTCCTGTTCCACTGCCATTATTGGATTCATATAGAATGGATGGCTAGGCCTTTAAGTCACTGGAAGAGATTTGGAATGTCTTTAATGGGAAAGGGTTAAGTAAAATTTATATTTATGAAGAGCTCAAAGGATTGACTATGGTAGAGGCCGTGCTCCCAAGTGTTGCATGCACTTACTTACCTTTACCAGCCTGCCTTGTGAATATGTGGGTGCAAGTCCAGTTGACTAATTCCAATGAATGGACTTGAGTAGGTATGATGCATGTCACTTTGTACTGAGGCAGTAAGGAGCTGGGATGCCTCTTCTATCTCTCTCCTCTGCCTGGGCCATCATGAAGATAGCGAAGATATAGCAACATTCTAGATGATATAATGACAAGATAGAGCTGTGCAACATGCACTAGATTTTATTAAGTCTCTGAGATTTGGCCTAAAACTGTTACAGCATCATATCTAAGCTATACAGACCAATGATTGGTCCAACAAATCCTTATTCTGATCCTTTTCCACCACCAAGCTTTTTCTTCCTGAAGCTTATCACTGGATTAGTAAATAGATAACCCACTTTTTCTAGTTTCTCAGACACCAGCCTTTCTTTCATTCCCCACATCTAATCCTACAGCAAATTTTGTTGACTTTTTCTCCAATATATAACCAGAATCAGAGCCCTTCTCATGAATTCATGGCTGCCACTCTCATCCAAGCTATCATCATTTATCATCAGGACCATTAAACTGCTTCCACCTTTGCCTCTTCTGTAGTCTATTCACCACAAAGCAGCAAGAATGATTCTGTTAAAATTTATTTCAAAATACTCATTTGCTCAAAACTAACTAATTATTTCCTATATGACACAGAGTAAAAGATAAAGTCTTCAAAAGGCCCTAAGTTTCCCTCCCTGCAAATATTTAAACTGCATCTTCCACCACTTTCTCCTTCAGGCTGACTGGCTAATTCACTTAACAGTTGGGTTATTATCGGCATATTATTTTCTCCCTCTGAGATGTAGCTTTGTCATCTATAAAATGTTCGAAAGTAACAGCTATCTTATGGTGTTTTTGATGACAATAAAATTATTATTATAGTAATAATGATCAGAATGATTAAAAACAGTTGACTCACATAGTACTTACTCTATGTTCTAAATATTCTAAATGTTTTTCATATATTAATTAATTTAACCCTCCCAATAATCCTATGAAGACTATTACTATTATGACTTGCATTTTTGTCAAAGAAAACAAGGCATAGGAACTTAGGCAATTGCTTGCCACATAAGTAGAAAACGTTCAAGTTAAGACTTGAATCCAGGCAGTCTCA
>PVKH010007178.1:0-20444 GCA_004027955.1 Chaetophractus vellerosus | reverse complement strand
TGGCGGCTTTACCCTGTCCGTGGCAGCTTTTTGCCCTGCCCACGGCGGCTCTGCCCACCCATGGCGGCTTGCCCTTCTCAAGGTGGTCCGCACACTAGAAGAGGTCCCTGGGAACTGAACCGGGGGCCTCCCATGTGGTATACTGGCGCCCTATCCACTGGGCTATCCAGCCGGCCCCCAAAATGTATTTTAAATGCAAAACTGTTATAATGGAAAGAAGGTCATTATATATTAATAAAAGGGGAAATTCACCAAGAAGAAATAACAATACTAAATATTTATGCACCTAACCTGAGTGCTCAAGATACATGAAGCACACACTGGCAAAGCTGAAGAGAGAAGTAAATGTCTCTACAATAATAGTTGGGGACTTCAATACGCCACTCTCAGAATTGGATAGAACATCTGTACATTGGATAAATAAAGAAACAGAGGGCTTGAATAATATAATAAATGAACTAGACCTAATAGACATTTATAGAGCATTGCATCCTAAAACAGCAGGATATACATTCTTTTCAAGTGCTCATGGATCCTTCTCGAAGATAGACCATATGTTATGTCACAAGACAGTCTCAATAAATTTTAAAATATTGAAATTATACAAAACACTTTCTCTGATCATAACAGAATAAAGCTGGAAATCAATAATGGACAGAGAAAAGAAAAATACATAAATATATGGAGATTAAACAACACACTCTTAAATAACCAGTGGGTCAAAGAAGAAGATGCAAGAGAATTCAGCAAATATCTTATGACAAATGAAAATGAGAGCACAACATATCAAAACCTATGGGACACCAGAAAGGAAGTGCTGAGAGGGAAATTTATAGCCCTCAAGGCTTACATTAAAAAAAGAAAGAAAGAGCTAAAATTGAAGATCTAACTGCACACCTAGAAGAACTAGAAAAATAACAGCAAAGAAATCCCAAAACAAGCCAAAGGAAAGAAATAGTAAAGATCAGAGTAGAAATAAATGAAATTGAGAACAACAACAACAACAAAAAAAAAATAGAGGGAATTAACAAAACCAAAAGTTGGTTCTTTGAGAAGATCAACAAAACTGACAAACTCTTAGCTAGACTGACAAAGAAAAAAAGAGGAAGACGCAAATAAATAAATCAGAAACGAGAGGAGGGAAGCAGATGTGGCTCAAGTGATTAGGCGTCCATCTACCATATAGGAGGACCTGGGTTCAATCCCCGGGACCTCCTGTTAGAAAGGCAAGCTGGCAAGCCAGGCCCGTGTGGTGAACCACGCAGCAAGATGATAATGTAGCAAATGAGAGATGCAGGGGAAAGTCAAAGTGAGACATGCCAGAAACCAGGAACTGAGGTGGCACAAGTGACAGGGTGCCTCTTTCCCACATCAGAGGTCCCTAGGATCAAATCCTGGTGAAACCTGGAGGAGAAAAATGAGAAGAGAAGGCAAGAAACAGACACAGAAGATCACCTGGCGAATGGACACAGACAGTAAGGGGAGGGGGAAGAAATGAGAGGGGGAAGGTTACCATTGCCCCTGCAGAAATAATACAGATCATAAGAGGATACAATGAACAACTCTGTGTCAAAAAACTTGACTATGTAGAGGAGATGGACAAAATCTAGAAACACACAAACCATCTACACTGACCCTATAAGAAATAGAAGACCTCAACAAACTAATCACAAATAAAGAGACTGAAACAGTCATCAAAAACCTCCCAAAGATGAAAAGCCCAGGATCAGATGGCTTCACAGGTGAATTTTACCAAACATTAAAAGTCTATCTAATATCAATCTTGCTCAAGCTCTTCCAAAAAATTGAACAGGAAAGAACATTACCAAACTCATTCTTTTTTTTTTTAAGATTTATTTTTATTTATTATATATCCCCCCCCTTCTGCTTGTTCTTGCTGTGTTCATTTTTGCATTCTTCTGTGTCTCCTTGTCTCCCCCCGCTGCGGCGACCCACCAAGTCAGCTCACTGCGCGGCGGCCTGCCTGCTCACGGCAGCTTGCCCTGCCCACGGCAGCTTGCCTTCTTGAGGCAGTCTGCCTGCTCGAGGAGGCCCCGGGAACTGAACCCGGGGCCTCCCATGTGGTAAACTGGAGCCCCACCAATTGAGCTACAGCCAGTTCCCCAAACTCATTCTATGAAGCCAACATCATCCTAATAACAAAGCTAGATAAAGATATTACAAAAAAAGAAAATTACAGACCAATATCTCTAATGAATATAGATGCAGAAATCCTAACACAATACTTGCAAACTGAATCAAAAGCACATTACAAGAATTATACACCACAATCAAGTGGGTTTAATCCCAGGTATACAAGGGTGGTTCAATACAAGAAAATCAATTAGTGTAATAAACCACATTGATAAACTGAAGAAGAAAAATCGTATGATCCTCTCACTTGAAGCAGAAAAGGCATTTGAAAAAATACATTTTTTCTTGATTGAAAAAAACAAACACTCCCAAAGATAGTAATAGAGGGAAGCTTTCTCAATATGGTAAGCTGTGTATATAAAAACCTATAGCTAGGTTGTACTTTATGGTGAAAGACCGAAAGCTTTCCTGCTGAGATCAGGAACAAGACAAGGATGCTCTCTGTCTCCACTGTTATTCAATATTGTGCTAGAAGTTCTAGCTAAAGCAAATTAGGCTAGATAAAGAAATTAAAGGCACCTAAGTAGGAAGGAAAGAAGTAAAATTTGCACTATTCACTGATATGATCCTATATCTAGAAAATCCTGAAAAATCTACAACAAAGCTACTAGAACTAATAGATGAGTTCAGCAAAGTGGTGGGATACAGATCATTATACAAAAATCAATAGCATTTCTATACACTACTGATGTACAATCTGAGGAGGGAATCAGAAAAAAAAATTCCATTTATTATAGCGACTAAAAGAATCAAATATTCAGGAATAAAATTAACCAAGGACATAAAGGATCTGCATTCAGAAAACTACAAAATATTGCTAAAAGAAACCAAAGAAGACTTAAATAAATGGAAGGGCATTCCATGCTCATGAATTGGAATTCTAAATACAGTTAAGATGTGAATTCTACCCAAACTGATTTACAGATTCAATACAATCCCAATAAAAATCCCAAGAGCCTTTTTGCAGAAATAGAAAAGCCAATAATCAAATTTGTTTGGAAGGGTAAGCTACCCCGAATAGTCAAATATGTCTTTAAAAAGTAGAATGAAGGAAAAAAAAAAAAAAGAACAAAGTTGGAGGACTCCCACTTCCTGATTTAATTAATTAATTAATTTTTTGTTAAAGATTTTTTATTTATTATATATCCCCCCCCCTTTCTACTTGTTCTTGCTGTGTTCATTTTTGCATTCTTCTGTGTCTGCTTGTCTCCCCCCCGCCGCGGTGACCCACCAAGTCAGTTCACCGCACAGCGGCTTGCCCACTGGCAGCAGCTTGCCCTTGCTTGTGGCGGCTTGCCCTGCCCGCGGGGGCTTGCCCTGCCCACGGCAGCTTGCTTCCTTGAGGTGGTCTGCCTGCTCGAGGAGACCCCGGGAACCAAATCCAGGGCCTTCCATGTGGTAAACCGGAGCCCTACCAATTGAGCTATAGCCGGTTCCCCCACTTCCTGACTTTAAAGCATATTACTTAGCTACAGTGGTAAAAACAACATGGTACTGGCATAAAGACAGACACATAGACCAATGGAACCAAACTGAGAACTCAGAAATAGACCTTCACATCTATAGTCAAGTGATTTTTGACAGGGCTGTTAAGCCCTCCCAGCTGGGCCAGAACAGTCTGTATCAAAAAGAAAGAAAGAGGACCCCTATCGCACACCCTATACAAAAATTAACTTAAAATGGATCAAGGACCCAAATATAAAAGCGACAACCATAAAACTCCTAGAAGAAAATGTAGGACAATGTCTTCAAGATCTTGTGTTAGGCAGTAATTTCTTAAACCTTATACCAAAAGCATGAGCAACAAAAGAAAAAAATAGATAAATGGGACCTCCTCAA
Source organism: Chaetophractus vellerosus (assembly GCA_004027955.1). Lineage (NCBI taxonomy): Eukaryota > Metazoa > Chordata > Mammalia > Cingulata > Chlamyphoridae > Chaetophractus > Chaetophractus vellerosus. The sequence goes on along the minus strand of PVKH010007178.1, from coordinate 16,451 downwards.
AATTAAACACTTTCATACCTTTGTCAAAAGGGTGAAAAGGCAGCCGACTCAATGGGAGAAAATATTTGGCAATTACATATCCAATAAGGGTTTAATATCCATGATATATAAAGAGATCATACAACTCAACAATAAAAAAAAGACAAAGCATTCAATTAAGAAATGGCAAAAGACTTGAAAAGAGGATTTTCCAAAAAAGAAATACAAATGGTGAAGGAATACACACAAAAAATGTTCAACATCACTAGTGTTTAAGAAAGTGCAAATCAAAACTACAATGAGGAGAGTGGATGTGGCTCAAGCAGTTGAGCACTTGCTTCCCATATGGGAGGTCCTGGGTTTGGTCCCCAGTGCCTCCTAAAAATAAAAACAAACAACAAGCAAACAAACAAAAAAACCAAATGAGGGCAGTCAATGTGGCTCAGTGGTTGAGCACCAGCTACCCTTATATGAGGTCCCAGGTTCAATGCCTGGCCCCAATGCCTCAAAAAAGAAAAGCTACAATGAGATATCATTTCACATTTATTAGACTGGCCACTATTAAAAAGTCAGAAAACTGTAAATGCTGGAGAAGGTGTGGAGAGATAGGAACACTTATTTTATTCACTGTTGGTGGGAATGTAGAATGGTACTGCCACTGTAGAGGACTGTTTGGCAGTTTCTAAGGAATTTGAAGACAGACTTGCCTGTGAACCGGCAATACCATTGCTAGGTATATACCCAGAAGAACTGAGAGCAGTGACACAAATAGCTATCTGCACACTGATGTTCATAGTGGTGTTATTCATGATAGCCAATTGTTGGAAACAACCCAGGTATCCATCAACTCATGACTGGATAAACAAATAGTGGTTTATAACACCCATGGAATATTGTACAGCAGTTAGAAGAGATGAAGTCGTGAAGCATATGACAACATGGATGAACCTGGAGGACATTATGTTGAGTGAAGCAAGCCAGACACAAAAGGACAAATACTGTTTATGATTGTGCTATTATGAACTAAATATATTTTATTAACTCATGGAATTATTAATTAGAATACAGGTCACCAGAAAATAGAATGAGGGTAGAGAATCAACAGCTGATGGTTAATCTGTGCCAAATTGGTGAAAAAGTTGTTTGTAAATCTTTGGAAATGAATAGAAATGGTGAGAGCACATCATGCTGTTTGTGACTAGCTGTGTTAGTGGTTGAAAGGGAAAGCCTAAGGGCATTGATATTACTAGAAGGAAAGCTAAAAAAATGTAACACGCGACTGTATAACATAGTGAAACCTCGTGTAAAATACGAATATGGGTGCTATTACATCTATAAGACTGTTTTTACAAAATATAATTACAAATAAACTAGAGAGAAGGAAACAATAGCAGCTATGTACAGCAGGGTAAGCGAAGAGAGATTGAGAGCTGATGAGTTTTGTTTTCTTGGTTTTTGTTTTTTAGTATTATTTATAATTACTGGAATAATGAAAATGCACTAAAAATGACTGGAGTGATTATACCAAATACCATTGATTGTACACTTTGGATGGATTTATGCTTTATTAATATGTATCAATAAAATTGATTTTTAAAATCATCCCCAATTATACTATTCTAATATTTGTATCAAGAAATGCCTTTAACAGTAATTTTCTTGTTTTTTTTTCCCCCATGAATTATATAAAATAAACAGCTTAAACATTTAATATAATGAAACTAAGAGTAGTGTATTCCCTCCCACCACAACTGTCCCGGGTGGTAGAGTATAATTGTTAAGGACATGTTCTGGCCCATCACTTAGTTGTGTGGCCCTGGGCAAGTTACTTAATTCTCTGTGTCTCAGTTTACTTATATTCAAAAGGTAAATAGAAATAATAGTAAATAACTCTTGGGGTGGTTGTGATGATTTAATTTGATCATCTATGTAAAATACATTATAGTCCCTGCACACGATACTTGCTCAATCCATTTTAGCTATGCTGCTGATTAAAAAAAAAAAAAGAGTTTCTGAGCAGTGAAGAAATTAACTACAAGAATGATGAGTGCTATGAAGAAGTATAGTGCTATGGGAATGCTTTTCAGAGGGATATAGGGCGTTTGTTAGTCTTTTTCCTTCAAAGGCTACAGCCCTATCAGCTGCTCTGTGCTTTGAACCTGAGAAAGTGGTTGAAGAAATGAATTTCCTGGCACAGTTAAAAGCATGTTTACCATTATTCAGTTGGCTTGTGGAAAACTGGATGAAGGCAATGGTAACTAGTTTGATGTACAAGAGGAAGGAGCAATTGAGAGAGCGGATTCAAGGTGGTATAGGCAGATTAGAGGCTTGACTTTATTTCTAAATATGTGCTATGGTTCATTTTTATTATTCCAGAAATCATTTGGTATATAGTGAAATATCTCAATCTTATCTGTTTTACTTTTCTGGCTGCCAAAGCAAATACCATGCAATGGGTTGGCTTAAGCAATGAGAATGTATTGGCTCATGACTTTGAGGCTAAGAGAAGTCCAAAATCAAGGCATCGTCAAGATGATGCTTTCTCCCAGAAGACTGTGGCATTCTGGGCCTGGCTGCTGGCGATCCTTGGTCCTTGGCTCTTCTGTCACATGGCAATCCACATGGCAGCCTCTCCCAGTTTCTCTGGGTTCCGTTGACTTCCAGCTTCTTCCCATAGCTTTATCTCTCTGTGTCTGAATTTCATTCTTCTTATAAAGGGACTCCAGTAATAAGAATAAGATCCATCCTGATTCAATCCTGATTCAGAAGTGGGATTACTGAATCACAAGGTAAATGACTTTTTAATTTTAATTCGTATTGCCAAATTACTTTCCATAAAATTTATACCTACTTATACTTCCATTAGCAATATTTGAAAGGGTCTAGTTCCCCAAATCTCACCAATTATATTTGTCAAACTTTTAGATTTTTGCAACCTGTTTTTCATTTCCATGAGGGAAAAACGGTATCTTTGGGTAGCTTTAATTAGCAATTCTCATATACTTAAGGATCATGCATATTTCTATTTCTGTAAACTGATTATTTATCCTTTGGTCTTTTTCTTACCAAATTCTAGAAGCTCTTTATATATTAGGGAGATTTGCTGTGTTACCAGGTACACATATTTTTCCCTCTGTTATTTTTCCTTTGACTTTGTTTATACTGTTAATTCCTTTCCATGCAGAATTGTCCCCTCTTTTTGTGTTTGAGAATATCAATTGTTTCCTTCATGGCTTTAAAAATACTTTTCCATTTGGATGTTATAAAGGAATTTCATTTCTCCATTTAAGTCTTTGACCCATCTTAAGTGTATGGTGTGAGGTCTGGATCTAAGTTTTGTTCCAACTGGCTATGCAGTTGCCCTAGCATCATTTATTGAATAGTCCATCTTTTCCCCAGTCATGTAAAACATCATCTCTATCATATATCAAATTCCCAGATATGTTTGAGTCTTTTTCTGAAAAGTCTATTCTGCTTTAGTGGTCTGTGTATTCATACATCATAGCACAATATTTCTGCTATTTAGGTTTTATGATACATATTAATATCTGACAGGGCTAATGCTCCCTTACTGCATGGCTTTTTCTGAAATTTCCTGGCTCCTATTCATTTTCCATATAAATTTTAGATTCAGCTCGTATGGATTTCAAAACACACTTGTTGGTTATATACATTTTTAATTGGGATTGTCTTAAAGCTATAAACTAATTTTGGGAAAATAGATGTCTTTACGGCTAGTCTTTTTATTCGAGGATATGGCAGTCTTTTCATTTTTTGAGGCCTCTTAGGTATTTTTCTAGAAGTGTTTTCAAGCTTTCCCCATAAAGATTTTGCACTTTGTTCATTAGGCTCATGCCTAGGTATTTCATATTTATTTTAATTGTTTTATTATGAAATAATTTCAAGCTTACCAAAAAGTTGCAAGAATGATAGAAAGATCTCCCAAATTCTCTTTATCCATATTCCCCAATTGATAAATATTACATTTACCTTGACATTATCTCTCCATTTATAATTATTTTTTATTCAGAACCTCTTGAGAAAGTGGCAAATATGATACCTTGTCATCCTCTTAGTTTTTCGATATTTCCTAAAAACAAGGGCATTCTCTTACATAACTGCAGAATAGCTATTTAAATCAAGAAATTGACATTTATATAATGCTACCATCTAATCCAGAGATCATATTCAAATTTCACTGGTTGTCCTAGTAATGTCCATTATAGATCAATGAGCCAATCCAAATATTACACATTGAATTTGGTTGTCTTCTCTCAATTTCCTTCAGTACGGAACAGTTCCTCAGCCTTTCCTTATCTTTCATGATCTTGATAATTTTGAAGTTTACAGGCCAATTTGGGTCTGTATGTCATTTCCTCACGATTTGACTCAGGTTATATGTTGTTGGCAGGAATTCCACAGAGCGCTGCTGTGTTTTTCTCAGTGCCTTATATCCATTTATATCACTTATAAGATAATATCAGCAGGACTTCTCCATTGTGAGGATAATTAATAAGTATTTTGTTCCTATTAGTAATCAGTGTTATTTGACATTCTATTGTAAGACAGAAGTTTCCTTTCTCTGCTATTTATTTTGTTAATTTTTACATCAGTATGGATTCATGGATTTCTATTTTTATTTCCTTTGATTATTCTTTTCTACTTTATTTGCCAGCATTAATCATTTTGATGTTCAAGTCATCTCCAATTTGGCCAGTGGGAGATCCTACGAGTTGGCTTTTAACACGTCCTTATCAACCCTTGAACACCTCCTTATTTGGAGGCACACCATGTTAGAGATTCATTTTGTATTTTCCCTACTCTGGAATCAGCCTTGTTTTTTTTCAAGGAGCCATGGTTTCCTTCTGTTTATGAGGATTCAGAAACTAAAAATTCAGAGTTCAAAAACTAAAATCTGGTGCTAAGACCACTCCAGAATGTCATTTCTTTAGGCCCTCTCACAGGACAGAGCTAGGAAACATACATATGTGTATACACACATATACACACATGCATCTATGTCTACTTCTACTCTATCCATCTATCTCTGTCAAAACCAGTGTGTTCACACCGATACCTCCAATTTCAATTCAACATCTTGGGGTTTAGACTTCTCCCTTTCTGTACTTATGACCACCATCACCCACTTTGCAACACTTACAAAACTTGGCTGTCATTATTCTCAATATATTTACCCACTCGCTCAACCCTCCTGTGTATCCCTAACATCCCTCCCACTACTGGACAAGTGTCCCATTCCCCTGACCCTGGTATCCTTAACCACGCAGGCAGTGCCCATGTCAGAGAGAATGTTTTCTCTTTTTCATTGCCTTTGTAAAAGGGAGCCCTCTTCTTTGATAAATTCTAACAGGTTTTTGTTTACACATTTGAAGTCCATGATTTTCTGTGTGTTAATTTTATACCCTGCTCCCTTATATTATTCTCTGAGTTGTTGGAGTTAGCTGGTGCCATGGATTTGTTTGTCTTTTTCAGGTACACAACCTGAAAATTGAATCTGCCAACAGAGTTAGTTTTCCCTCTCTCTTTACAATTTGTAGAACTCGAATTTCCTTCCTTTTTCTCATTTCGTTGGCCAATACAGTGTTAAATAGCAGTGGCAATCTCCTAGTCTTCCTGATTTAAGTGAGAATGCCTCCAGTGATTCCCTACTAAGGAAGATGATGGTGATTGAGCTGAAATACACATGTGTGTTCTATGATTTTTAAACTTTTTATTCTGAAATAATTTGGCTTTATGGAAGAGTTGCTAAGATAGTCCCAAGAGTTCCTGTATAATCTTCACTCAGCTTCTCTTAATGTTAACATCGTATGTAACTCAGATGCATTTATAAAAATTAAGAAATTAATATTGGTTTTGTATTTTTTAAATTATGTTAAGGACCTAGCTCTTGATTCCTATTATTTTGAGTCATTTTTTTTTAATTTGGCAATGAATGTTTAATTTGGTCAAATGTCTTTTCAGAACATATTCTTCTTTTTTCTCATTTGACCTATTACGAGGATGAATTAAGTTCATTCATTTCCTAATCATGAACCAATCTTGCCTTCCCTGGCATGAAGGCACATTTAAAAAATACATTTTTTATGTTTTTAACAAGTGGTTGGATTCTCTTGGCTAATATTTTATTTAGAACTTTTTCACTTTTTTAGAACTTTTTTCACTGACAATTATAAATAAGATTGATATAGTTTCTTTTTTTCAGCAGTCTTTTATCAGGCATTGGTATAAATGTAATCCTTAAACAGAATTTGGAAGTTTTCCTTCTGTGCTCTGGTATAGTTTAAGTAGCATCAAGATTACCTGGTCATCTTGGCTCAAGTGATTGGGCTCCTATCTACCATATGGGAGTCCAGGGTTTGATTCCCAGGGCCTGCTGGTGAAGGCAAGCTGGCCTACACGGAGTCCTGGCCTGCACAGGAGTGCTGGCACAGCAAGGTGACGCAACAGAAAGAGACACAGAGGAGAGACAGTGAGAGATGCAGCAGGCCAGGGAGCCTAGGTGGCACAGGAGATTGAGCACCTCTCTCCCACCCAGAAGTTCCCAGGATCGATTCCCAATGCTGCCTGGAGAGAAGACGAGCAGACACAGAACAGCACATGGCAAATGGACACAGAGAGCAGTCAGCAGACAGCAAGTGAAAAACAACGAGGTAGGGGAGAGAGATAAATAAATAAATAAATAAATAAATAAGTAAATAAATAAATAAGTAAATAAATAAATCTTTAAAAAAATCACCTGGTCATTACTAAGGAAAACATTCAAAAATTTACTGAGGTGATGACCACACAACTTTGTGATTAAAGTGAGAGCCACTGAGTATATACTTTGGATAGATTGTACAAGGCATGGGACAATATAACACAGTGAACCATTTAGTAGAAGATGGACTGTGGCTAACAGTACAATTATGAGTGTTCTCACATGAACTATAACAAATATACAATACTAATACATGGTGTTAATATACCAAATGTATGCTATAGACCATAGTTAGCGGTAATGGTCTGATGATGTTCTTTCATAATTGGTTACAAATGTTTCCACCACAGTGTAAGGATGTAAGGTGTTGGTGGAGGGGTGTTGTGTGGGAATTCTGAACATTATGCATGATTGTTTTGTAAGCTCACAACTTCTCTAATAATCTATATCTATATCCTTATAGATAGATGGATGGATGGATGGATGGATGGGTAGATAGATAGATAGATGGATGGATGGATGGATGGGTAGGTAGATAGATAGATAGATAGATAGATAGATAGATAGATAGATAGATAGATAGATAGATAGAATAAAACACACATATAAAGAATATCTGGTCTTTAAAGGTTTGGTAGAAGCCAGTGGGACTTGGATCTTTATGGCCAATGGAGTTGGGAGGGCAGGGATTAGGTAACATTCTCTATGGTCTGTTCAGACTTTCAGGTAAACTGTAGCTGACTAGCAAATCATATATCCCTTCTAGGTGTTCAAATTTCTTTCTATAGGGTTCTACAATGTTATCTCTTAAAATTTTTTCAATTTCCACTCTTTTGATCAATATTTTCCTTTTATTTCTAATTTTTTGTATATGTGCTTTTTTTCTCTTTTAGGTTAGCTAGGAAGTTGTCCATTTTGTTGATTTTTATTCAACTTTTACCTATTTGTTTTTTTAAATTCAATATTATTGAAACATATTAATAAAGCATACAATTCATCCAAAGTGTACAATCAACAGTATTTAGAATAGTCACATAGTTTGTATTCATCACTTCAATCATTATTAGAGCATTTTCATTATTTCAATTATAATAAACAAAAAACAAATAAGAAAATTCTTTACCTCTCAATCTCTCTATGCTTACTTGGTCTTTTTAAACTCGTTACTTCTGCTTTCATTCCTCCTGCTTTGCTTCAGTTTATTTTTGTTCTTTTCCTAAATCTGATTCATATTCTTAATTCATTTGTTTTCATTCTTTTTATTTAAGTATAGTAGTATTTGAGGATATGAATTTTATTTTTATTTTTATCATGTGGGTTCTAATATAAGTGTTTTCATTATTGCTGTTTTCTAGAATTCCTACAATTTTCATTAGCATGTCCTTTTAACATACAGTTGCTTCAGAGTTTTAAAATTTCCAGGGAGGCGGATATGGCTCAAGTGGTTGGGCATCCATCTACCATATGGAATGACCTGGGATGGATCCCCAGGGCCTCCTGAAAAAAAAAAAAAGCCGAGCCACAAGCAAGCCTCACCTCACAGCGAGATGATGACTCAAGAAAAGAGAGACGCAGGGGAGAGCCAAGGCGAGACGCACCAGAAACTAGGAACTGAGGTGGCACATGTGACAGGGTGCCTCTCTCCCACATTGGAGGTCCCTAGGATCGAATCCCAGTGAAGCCTGGAGGAGAAAAATGAGAAGAGAAGGCAAGAAACAGACACAGAAGATCACCCAGTGAATGGACACAGACAGCAAGTGGGGGGGGCGGAACTCATAGAACTGTATACTGAGAGAAAAAAAACAAACTTCCAGATAAAGGGGGCCTTTTGTTTTCTAATTTTATTTTTAATTTAAATCCTATTTATCTTTTTTTTTTTTTTAATATTTTAAGTTTTGGAATTTGAAGTTTTCTCCCTGGCATAATAGGTCAGTTTTCCACAGGGACTTGACAAGAAGCTATCTTAGTTTTTAGGGTCTTGAAAAAACTGCAACATCAGATGAATCCCATTAATTATTTTGTCAAAGTTTTCTACCTCATCCTTTATTTTGTGCCCCTCTAATCTGTTTTGGATGGAGAGAAATAAGTTAAATCCCCCTACCAAAAGTGTTTCTATTTGCTCTTATTTGCTTATTTTTAAAAAAAAAACTGTATTGAAGTATGTAATTCATATATGAACATGCACAAATAATAAGTGTATAGTAAAATTGTGAACTAACAAAACAAACATGCATGTCATCACACAGGGCTCCCACACATCACCCCATTATCACCTTGCATTGTTGTGAAAGTCTGTTACAAACCATGAAATAGCATCGTCAAAGGACAATATCAGTTCCTTCACTGCTATGATACCACTGACAGCTTGTATCCCCTATCCCCTCTCCTCTCCTACCCAATTTTAGTCAACAGTATTATCATTCTTAAATGTTTTTCTTTATACTGTTAAATATGCTTTTAGCTCTATGACTTGATTTGCCAACTTTAAATAATATTCCTTGACTCTTAGCTATTACAGATGAAGCAGGCCATGGGCTTATTCTCCTTCCAATCAGGGTAGGTTTCCTTCCCCTGCTGCCAAAAAGACCCTATTCAAGTACAAGGTGTCTGAGGATCATATTCCTTCATGCAGGCATGCCCTTTTCCTCTCTCTCTCCAAAGCACACTGGGCCCAGGAGGGCTTCTGCAGCATAATCCTTTTTTTTTTTTTTTTTAAGATTTATTTATTTTTCTTTATGCCCCCCCCACCCCCCAGATGGCTCCCTTGTCTGTCTGCTCGTCATCTCCTGGATGGCACCGGAACCGAACCCTTGACCTCCCACACGAGAGGTGAATACTCAACAGCCTTAGCCACAATTGCTCCCCACACGCTGTAGTATCTGCTGGCTTGTGGCACTTGCTTGTTGCAGCAGGGGTGGCGACTAGCTTACTGCCATGGGAGACAGCGAACCCTTATCTTCTGAGGTCTGCCTTGGCTGGACCCTGCTCAACACTGTTCCTTCTTTCTCTACCAACTCTTGTAAGCTCAGCTCCGTGTGATCTCAGCCCAGCTCTCAAAACCTGTCTCCGCCACCTCTTGTGCTTCACCGTGCACTCCTGTTCTTTGGGTTATCCATTTTGCCAGGTCTTACTGGGATCTGACACTGACAGGTCTCTCAGCCCTCCCCTGAGCTGTCCCCTACTGTCCACTGCTCTCTCTTCCCACAGGCTCTGCCTAGTCTTTAGGTATCACTTCATACACTTTGGAGTTTGTGCATTTTCTATGTCTCCTAGTTTCACTGATCATGGAGTTGACAGGGTCTTTTCCTCCTTTGCTTACTCTGTAGAGTTTCCAGGAGAAGGGAAGATATTTGAATCTAAGCTGTAGCCATTCTCATTCTGGAAGTCAATTCTGGACTTCACTGCCTTTAATAGGGGTCACCATGTAGTCCTCTGACAGCCTGGTGATGAGGAATTCAGCATAGTTAGTATTCCATTTTTACACACCTGATCCATTGTTGTGTGTGTTTGGGGGGAATTGAACTCAGGACCTCGAACATGGGAGGCAGGAGCTCAACCACTGAGCTACAGCCGCTCCCTCGTTTTATTTTAATCTTTCCATCGTGAACGCTTATCATGACAAAAAAGGGGAGAGTTTCTTCAGGTACATGGTGGTTTGCTTCCCAGGTTACACAGACAATCTTGGTGGTACTCGGTCAATGTTTTTACACGGCCGTAGGCAATTTCCTCTTGCTTCCCTCAGGAACAGTTCTGAGCCCCCATCTCACTCTGCAGACCCCACACTGCAGTCACTTCTAACAGAATAAAGCCCGCTTTCCCTACTCATACATAGATTTACCTAAAATGCCAGGTGTCCTACCCTCCATTGCTCCATTCCAGGAAGTGAGGCCCTTTCCCTAGGTCCTGCTTTTCATCTCTTCTACAAGTTTCTAAACTTTATCTCTTCCATCAATAAAACTCACTTTATCCTAGAAGTGACCCTAAAATCCCAAATCAAACCAAAATTCCAAAAATATTTCTGTGTACCTTACCACTTTTTAAGGCTTCTGCCTATCCCTCCTTCCTTGGCACCTTCGCACATCTCTACTTCAAGCATTTGCCATTAACTATCCAACCCATTGCAATGGTCTTCGCACCTCCACCATTCCTTGAAACTGCTGTTGCTAAATGCAAGTCACAGTTGTCCTACTGACAAGATTCAATGACCTCATTCTTTTAAATCCTTATGTTGGGCAGCCATTGCGTTGACTTACAGAATGGCTAGTACGGTTCTACTTGTCTGTTCTCCTCTGTCCAAATGTTAAATGTCACTGTTCGTGATTTTCCTCATATAGAATTTTTCTAAAAACAGTTTTTAACAACTTTATTTCAAATTCACAAAAATAAACAAACAGAAAATGGCAGCTCAACAAATTATGAAAACATTACCCCTAAAAATTTCTTTTCCAGGCACTTTTATCTCCTGTAATTGCAACTGCTAACTCAGTTGTTCCTCTAGTATTCAGAAAGATACACAGATATGTTAAATGACATAGTCAAGGTCTCCTTATTAATGGAAAAGAAAATGAAGAGTAAAAAGAATCTTCCTTTGTTTTGTCATCTACTTCTGAGTACAAACACCAGGTAAAAGAGACCCAGGTTAGAAATATTTTAGCAATATTTTGCTACTTATGGCAATGCACAAGTTCAAAATATCACAAGTCATTTGAAATATTTTTTTAAAAAATAAATTGACCTCAACAAGTGAATCTTATGTGTGAGGGTCATTACAAATTAGAATGCTATTTTAGAGGGGCCAGCTGTATAGCCCAGTGGATAAGGCGCCGGTATACCACATGGGAGGCCCCGCATTCCTTTCCCAGGGACCTCTCCCAGCGGGCAGACTGCCTGAGAAGGCAAAGCCGCTATGGGCGGGGCAAAAGCCACCATGGGTGGGGCAAAAGCCACCAAGGCAGGGCGAGCAGCCAGGGAATGGAAGCAGAGTCCCCCACAAGCGGGGCAAGCCGTCTGTGCAGTGAGCTGGTGCGTCCCTGCAGCCGGGGGAGACAAAGCAGACATAGAAGAACACAGCAAGAGCAGGCAGAAAAGGGGAGGGATATGTAACAACAACAACAAAGAATGCTATTTTAGAGGGAGACGTAGGAAAAATTAACTTTTTAAAAGAAGTTTTTACAGATTTGGCATGGGACAAAGTAGCCTGTTGACATTTTGAATTTAACCATTTGAATTTAGGTGGTGTGTATGGTATTCACTGTTTGAATGTATAGAACATTTGGGTATTCTACAATTCAGTTCTGTTTTGCACAACTTGATTTCAGTTTCATCAAAGCAAATCTGAATAAATGTAACTACACTGAATTTGTGAGCACACTAGCTGTGGAAAGCAAACCCTGAAGCCCTGTAAAGGAATAGGGTAGTTTTCAAAGACTACTAAGACAAGCACTTAACTTTTAGCTCTTTTATTTTTTAAAAAATCCTGTTAGACTAAAGTAGTTGTTTTTAAGTCACTTTATTTTCTAAAACTCCATCTTACAAATACGGTTTTCTTCTACATCTCCACTACTTTAAAAATGAATAGAAACAAAGGGGGAAAGCCTATCTCCAGGCAGGTTTAAAGTCAGCCGAACTCAGCTTTTAAAGAGCTGAGGTCCACAAAGAGCCGTTCTGCACTTGGCCGCTGCCGGGCGCTGGACGTCCAGCAGCCTTCAATCATGTTCTCCAACCTCTGACCAGCGACAGAGTTGGTGAAGACAGCCGCGGAGAGAGACGGGCGGAGATTATAAGCCACCACGGCATAGACCACATACTGTCGCTCCCCTGAGTAAGGCACCTCCTTGGTGGCCATTTGCCAGAGAGTTATCGCAAAAGAATAGATGTCTGCTTTGGGAGTGGCAGCCTCTCCTTTCAGGAGCTCGGGCGCTCGATGCGTGTACGTGCCGCCCAGGTGGCTCGACGGGTTCTGGGAGCACAGTAGACCCTCCAGCTTCTCGGAGCAACCGAAGTCACCAATTTTGCAGATGTCCTGCTCACTGATCAAAATGTTAGCCGGCTTAAGGTCCAAGTGCACGATGCTCTGTGAATGGAGGAAAACCAGGCCGTTCACCACGTCTAGGGAGTACTTCAGACACCTCCCCAAGCTTAATTGCTCTCCCGCACGGCAGCGAGGCTCCCCCTGGTCCCCAGGGTGGTGGGGAGCGCCGTAGATGACTTGGTGCAAAGTGATGTTGCCACCAAACTCCATGATGATGGTGCCCAGGCTATTGGAGCCGGCAGGCGTGCGCGTACTGGCAGCCACCACCCGCACGATGTTGTCGTGGCGGAGCCTGGCTATGTTGAGCTCCGCCCAGAAGCTTCGCTGGGAGGCCACGCGATTCTTGGTGCACCTGTTCACTTGCTTCACGGCCACCGGCACGCCGTGGTACGTGGCCTTGTAGACCGAACCAAACCCGCCAGCTCCCAGCCTCTGCAGGAAGCGCACTTGCTCCCAGTCAATGGAGCACCAGGCCAGCCTGCGTGGCAGCCGCGGCGCCCTGGGCGGGGTGCCACCCAAGAAGAGCCTCCCTCCCTTACCTGGGCGCTCCGAGGGGCTGCTGCAGGGCCGCGAGTCCACCGAAGGTGACAGCTCGCCCGGGAGGCAACGGCGCAGAGGGAGAGGTGAGGGCATGGCGCCTTCAAAGTTGAGAGAATCTCAGGCGGACTGGCAGGAAAGGGAGGACTGCGTGAACTTGGAAGCATGGCTGACGAGGCCTTCGCCGTGCCACAGCCTTTTTGGCCTCTTCCTTCATTGTCTCCAAATGAACTACATCTGTGCCTTTGCTCAGCAAGGGCTTTTATCGGATGGGGGAAAAATCTGAAGGAAGCACAACAATCACTTTCAGATGAAAGCGTTTCCCTTAAACACTTAAAGTGAGTTCTTAACAAAACAAGCTCTCAGGAAGAGTTCACCATATAAACAGCACGGAGCCACCCCTGACGCCCCCCGTCTTGTACACTCTTGTTTAATTATAACAAAATGAGCTTTATTCCCCCCCCCCCAAGTTTTATCCGCTGAACATTATCAGACCTTAGACTGAGACCACAACAGTAAAATGAAATTATTTCACACTTTGCAGGCTATAATGATTGTCAGTGTTATTCTCCAGCTGCATTAAATAACTTCCAGCAGTTATTGGCAGAAAGAGCCGAAAGACAAACAGCAGACCTTTGCTTAACCGATTACGGGGATAATTAGGTGCCACATTCATGTGGATAAAAAGTTGTAACCTCAAAGTAATCAATCCAAATAGAATCAGTGATAGAGGACAGAACACACACCTCCTAAGTTCATCAGGGAAAAGGAAAATTCTCTGACACTCCATTCTGCTTGTATAACAAATTAGCAAGACTTCTTAGCAACGTTTCGACTTCCCGGCAGACCTTCCATTCCATAGCAATTCAGCCCACCCAGTAAGCTCACTTGGAAGAGAGATTCTAGATTTTGCAGCAAATGAATTGCAGAAGTTTTGGAGCAGAGTGAGGTGGGTGGTGGGGGCAGGAATCTAAAAAGATTCAGAGCCATGATCAGAGCTTCAAATAATAACAAACATAGAATTCTAGAAGAGGAAAATCTGAAGAAATAAAAATGGCACGGAATCATGGGTGCTGAATATAATGTGGACAATCAGAGGGTTGAAATGAAATCCAGGGTCTTGCGATCCAGCCATAAATTCTTCCTTCCTAATTTTTATAATGAAAAAATTAATTTTCATACCATAACTTTGGGGAAAAGATTGACAGTATTACCCTGTTCGTTGCAAAACACACAGGAATGTTCAGCTCTTCACTCTTTGTGTGTGTGTCAAATGGTAAAGTGCCACTCTGACTGACACTCCCTTTTTTCTTTTCCTTAGGAGATACCAAGGATTGAATGTAGGGGCTCATACATGCAGAGCAGGCATTCACCCACCAAGCTACACCCACTCCTCACACCATGTTTCTATGAAGAAAGCTCTTCTCTGCTTCTGAAGTACATTGGTTCTGAGAGGATGTGTTAATAAGTATGAGCCATTTACTTATGCAACAGGAAGTCTTGGGTCCTTTTTAGAATAGGATTTCTATTCTGTGCTACTCCTCTGGCTTAGTATATGATGTTGGGTATAATATTTAACCTATTTGAGCCTCAATCTTATCATGTAAGAAATTAGGATAATAATCATTATTAAAATAAACGTTATTTTGGAATGAAAGTTGGGGAGTTCTGTCCATATTAAACAACAACAAAACAAATTCTAAAAAATTAAACTATAGAATATTTTAGTAGAACTACAGTTGTATGTAATTGTACTGAACCACAGATACAAAAGGATGATAATGAATAGAGTAAAATGGGAAAATAAGAAAACTATAGGCTATAATAAGTCTGTATTGCAAAATTGACTCAGTAGCCATTACATATTTGGAATTATATTAATTATGAATATGAGGGCTCTGAAATTATTAAATATTAGGAGTTCTGTGAGTATTAGCAGAATCAGAGCAATAGGTATTACACTTTCTAGGTATTACACATAATGCAAGATCACGTGACATCATATAATCATTATTTTTAAGATAATAGCATAAACAATTTTTCAAAGTTTAGATTTTTTAAAAAGATTTATTTTTTATTTATTACATATCCCCCCTTTCTGCTTGTTCTTTCTGTGCTCATTTTTGCATTCTTCTGTGTCTGCTTGTCTCCCTCCGCTGCGGTGGCCCGGCGAGTCAGCTCACTGCACGGCAGCCTGCCTGCCCGTGGCAGCTTACCTTCTCAAGGCGGTCTGCCCGCTCGAGGAGGCCCCGGGTTCTCCTATGTGGTAAACCGGTGCCCTACCAATTGGGCTACAGCCAGCCCCCCATAGATTTTTACTTTTTACATAAAATATGAGGTTCTAATGAAAACGTGGTACTCTGTACATTCATGAACTCCAAATTCAATAGATCTGTCACCTAATATTTAATTGAATATCCATTTTTAAAGCAGCCTTTTGCTTCCCTTTTTAGGCATTTTAAAATATGTTTCTCTTACTCAGAAAACTACAGTTGCCGTGAAGGCAGGATTTATGTTCCTCGGAGATTTTTTTCTCTCCTGTGTGTACCTAGCACACAATAAATTCTTAATTAAACTTAATTTTTATTCCTGATTTTGTTACCATGTGTATATGCACTAGATAATATAATATTTTGGATCTCAGAAATGGATAAACCCCAAGAAGGTGGAAAAGAGCAAATGCTCTGGGCACAGATGGCCCCAAGTTTCTGACTGTGTACCTCAGCTTCCTCATTTGCAAAATGAGAAAATTACTACACTGACTTCAGGTTTGTTGTGAGGATTAACAGAGCTTCAAATACTTAGATCAGGGCCTGGCTTATGGTAACACATAAATGTTAGTAATTATTTATGAAACTCATAAAAAATAATGTATATGGGTTATACCAATCTAAGAAGCATAGATTTGTTAGACAGCATCAGTTTCAAAGTACCAGGGTTGAAGTAACTCATTTTATGTTAACCCAGTTTAAACTTCACTCAGAGTATTTTTTCTGCTTTTAAGTTGTTTTTTTGTTTGTTTGAGTTCCAAGATACCAAAGCGTGTAACATTATTGTTATGGGCTAAAACTGCTGAGGGCTTATGTTAATCTGATCAAATGCAATTACCTCACATCATACCCAAACAAAGATAAGAGCAAAGTTGATTCAACGCATTTGTGATTTTGTAAAAAAAAAAAAAAA